>CM077481.1:51570821-51753237 GCA_039654755.1 Calcarius lapponicus | reverse complement strand
ACATGATTGGTTAATCCTAGCTGTTCCCATGTCTAAATTAGAATGCTGATTGGATCTCCTAATTTTTCACGCACCTTGCTGTGGTCTTCTGGCCCACCCGTGACTCACTTTTTTCTCACTTTCCCAAACTTGCCAACAAACTTGCTGAGTCCTGATGATTCTTCTTCTTGCATCTCTTTCAAGGATATACTGACCCCATTTCTGAATATCTCCATTATTCATTGTTTGTGTGCGTGACCCTTGTCCATTAGTACAAGCAGGCTGGATTGTGCATTGGCTAAATATGACCATTGTCTAACAAAAACTCCTCAATCTGCAAAAAATTCTCAACAGAGAGTGATGCTGGAAAATAAACAGCTCAAGGCGTGGTCTTCAGCAGTCCCATCCTGTTCCCGATTTTTTACATAAACTTGTGGCCAACAATAGAAGCCAGTTGAAAAGAGTGTATTTCTTAAAAAAGAACTGAACATTGTACATGAGGGATGACCAGTGCACCTGAGAGAAGCAGCCACCACAGGTGAGGCTATTCTTTTGATAGAATAGGCTTGAAAATAAATGGGCGAAAAAAGGCAATTGATGTCCTGTAGATGGTTATGTCTGGTGTAGGGCAAAAAGGAGCTCACTGGTTTTTCTAAAGTAATAGATGGCACTACTGGAAGAAAAGACATGGTGTAAAGGACAGCTACTGCCTTGAACCCTGCTGTGTTCTTTAATCCTTCTTCAAGGAATCAGCATCTCCAATCAAATAGGGACAGCTTTGGGAGCATCCACTTCCCTGCTGAAGTAGCAATAATGCACTGCAAAGCTCACCAGTTCACACAATCCCAGGAGACTGATGAGCAGACCAAACTGCTGGAGAGGTGGCAGAACAAAGCATCTTGTGGGCAATTCTTTCCAAATTGTGAACCTTTCCAAATCACACCCAGAACACCATGATGAAAACAATCATTCTTCAAATATCTTAATTGTCTAATATGGTCCTGAAGGGTGAGTGGGTAGCAACAAATCAACAAGTTAGAGTGCCTCAAGAAAGAATGACATAAACTAGAGAAGACAAACATAAAGAAACCCATTGGGGTATTGAAGGTACAACAGAAAATTTGGAAAGGCAGCTACTTAGTGTTAGGCTGACAGCGATTGTGACAACTGAAATGTGAAATCTGCCTACAGATCAATGCACAGTTTTCCAAAAGACTGCCCTTAGGGATCCCAAAACCAGGGTACTTGTGCAGGAGATTAATGCCAAAGGCATTTTTCTGAGTTACCTCAGCAAGGAGGATAAAACTACTTATTAGGTTTAGTAGACCCATTTTCGGCATGGCCAGAGGCTTTTCCTTGTCACACCAAACAAAGTGAAAGTACCTCAAGTAATAATTAAAGGAATACTCCTAAGACTAGGGATTCCTTTTGGAATGTTATCAGATAGGGATTCTCATTTCATAGCTCAAACCAAAGAAAGTTTATCTAAAACACTCCCAGATATATGGGACCTTATTATCCCATGGAGGTCATTGCCCAGCAGCAAGGTGAGGTGCCAAATCAGAGTCTAAAAACAGAAATGTGTAAAAGTTGACAGGAAAACTCCCTGAAGTGGCCACAAGCCCTTCCACTTGCACTACTGAGGATCAGAATTCCAGTGGCTTTCTAAAGAAAACATGAGCCCATAGGAAATGCTCTATGGAAGACACTACTAAGTGACAATCCTTTCTAAAGAAAGTCAGATGATAGGAAATGATAATTGAAGTCTGTGTGTGTCATCTTTTGGGCAAAGTGCCCTCATCTTTCCACAAATTTCTGGTGTGACCTTCCTGATGACTTTGGATACTGAGGTACATGCTCATCAACCTGGGGACTGTGTCTTATGTCAGAAAGTACAGCAACAAGGCACTTAAAGAAAAGTGAAGAGGACCATTTCAAGTATTCCTAAGCCCTCTTCCAGCAGTAAAAGTGGGCAAGATCAGTGCCTTGATATACCTTTCCCAAAGAAAGCCATTACACAAGGAACTGGAGGGGAAAATAGAGCCAGCTGGGAATCTGGCAATTAGACTTGCAAAAGCATGAAAATATACCTTTTTTATGCTGTGTAGAATTAGTTAGAAGAAATGTCATAAAAGGCAGAACAAATAATGAAGGGGTAACTATGAAAAATCCTCACTCTCAGCCCAGCCTCACCAGCAGCACTCCTGCACGCTCTGTCAAGCAGCAGCAGCCACCAGGCCAAGGGGAGGCTCCCCAGCACAATTCACCCCATGCCCCCCACGGCAGCATTCCTGGGGCTGCTGCACTGCAGAGCTGTAGGGGCACCCCCTGCCCCAGGCAAAAAAGCACCCAAGTCTCACGGTTGAAGAGGTGACATTTTGTTGAACTTTACTTGAAGGAGAACAGAAGGGCAACGATGGCTCAGGTGTTCAATCACAAAACACTCGAAGATCTCTCAGGTAGGGACTTAACATCATTGCATGGAGACAATTGAGAATTTGTAGAATACTCTCCAAGGAAGAAAGGGGCATTCAGAGCTACCTGTGAGTGGTCCCAGACATGATCCTGTCTCAGACAATTTCATATCCTTTCCCAAAAGAAGGTTGCGTTTCTGGTAACAGGTCTACCATTTAAGCTAAATAAATAAATGGCAGAAAACTTAGGAAAAGGACTTGACTTCAAAGTCCCCATAGGTCTGTGCAAGAATCAACATCTGTGTCTCCCTAGAAAGGCTGGTTGTGACTAGTTTTAAAAGTACTAAGAAATGGACAGCATTTCCAAAGGGACACTTGAACCTAATATCTCTTTTGAACCCATTGAAGTAGCTTTCCCTCCAACACTTCTCCACGTTTTACAAAACACTTGCAAAGATCTGGATATTTCTTGGCTCACTGACAAGGTGAGGCCATGGTCTCCAAGCAGTCCTGAGAGCTGCTTCAGCTGACTCCTTAGAGCAGCCCATGTGCACTCCTCTGCAACCGTCCAAAGTGATTTGGGGATGGCGTTCTCCAAACTTCAATGCCTTTGACCACTTAGACAAAGTGTTTGCATTAACAAGAAAGGTCATAAAACACCCAAAACTTATAAAGAATTTCCATCTGCCAAAATCTTTTCTTAAAATGTGCACAACTTCAAAGTACATGTCGTTGTCGAGGCGGGTCACGACATTAAGCAGAGACATTAAGCAGAGACCACAAGCAGTCTCCGCTGGCAACGGTTTTATTCAGTTGGCAACAGTTTATTCTCTAACATGGCTAACTTTTATACACTTTCCAGTTGTTGATACTTCTTCTACCTTAACTATTGGCCACAATAAATCAACATTATGCTATTAGTGAAAGGTTATAGTGACTCCACCTATCTTTCTAACATTACTTCATCCAGCTACAAGGTGTTCTTATCTTTCTTCTCTCAATCTCCTTGGTTACAGCCTTGGAGAGAGCTCCTTATCAGCTTCTTCTTACTTCTCAGCTTCTTCTCGCTCCTTTAGCTAACAGGCCCGCTGTTAGCCCCTCCCACAGTTCCCCCTTTTTGTTTTGACCTGTAAATACAGCTGCTATGGATTTTTGCAGGGCCCTTTGCAAAAATCCAAGCAGAGAGGGGACACACAAAACCAACAATCACAACCATCAACAAAGTTCCCATTCTTAACACAATCATTCCTGTCCTTCATCCATTTTTAAGTACTGATATATGGTCTTAGCCAGTGTCATCCGCACATTCTACTTCAGCTACGGAACCATCCATCCTGTCCTTTCCTGTGCGCTCTAGGTAAGGTTTAACACGGCGAGCAGGAACCCATCGAGGACCATTATCTGTCAAAACACAAGCATAACCTCTCCCCCAGGTTACTAGTTCCACTGGACCAGACCACGTACCAGTAATTAAATCCTTGACCCATACCTTGACATTCCTACGGAAATCTGGTTGCTTAGAATTCAAAGAAGAAAAATGATAAAAGATTGGAGATAACTGTGAGTCAGGTAGGGGACGCAAAAAGTTTAACACATAAACAGCTTTATCTAATCTCACTTGAGGTGACTCCTGTTGCATTCCCCCTTTTTGTTTTTGAACCTGACGTTTAAGAAGTCTGTGAGCTCTTTCGATAATTGCTTGGCCCGTGGGGACATGCGGAATGCCTGTTGAATGCTCAACGCCCCAAGCATGAAAGAATGCTTGCATTTTCTGCGAAACATATGCTGGGCCATTATCTGTCTTTACATGACACGGAACACCTAGGATAGAAAAAGCATGATAAAAATGACGAATAGCATCACGAGTTCTTTCTCCTGTGAATGCTAAAGCAACCATTGCATGAGAAAAAGTATCAACTATAATATGAACATTCCAGAATATGCAGTTGATCTTCCCAATTAACATTCCATTGACACAGTATCCCACATGGTATTTCATGGTCTTTCAAAATAAACAATTGAACACCAACAGAGGTATCTATCCTGTTAACAAATTTGTGTGCTAGAGCCAATTCAATTTCTTCCAGAGTCTTTTTTGCTGCTACAGTCAATTGCCTCCTATCAGTAGAGGAGGTGATGCCTGACAGCAAATCAAACAACGGCTGCACCTGATGATTAGTTATGCCTAAATATGATCGAATCCAACCTATCAAGCCAACCAATTTCTGTACATCAGTAGCAGTTTTAACATCCACGTCTAACTTTACAGGTTGAGGCATAACTTGAGTGTTGGTCAACAACATACCTAGATATTTCCAAGGCATATGTTCCTGCACTTTCTCCGGAGCAATGACCAAACCAAAAGCTTTCAAATTTGTCACAGCACATTGTTTAAGAGTTGATAACTGTTGTTCGTTATCGGATGCCAACAAGATAGCATCCATGTAATGATAGCAGTAGCAATTTTTAAATTGCTCCCGCACTTTTGACAGGGCCTGCGCCACAAACCATTGGCAAATGGTTGGCGAATTTTTCATGCCTTGAGGAAGTACCTTCCATTGATACCTTTTATCAGGTTCCGCGTGATTTATAGAAGGCACAGTAAAAGCAAATTTTTCTTTGTCCTGCTCAGCCAATGGAATAGTGAAGAAACAATCTTTCAGATCAATGACAACTATTTGCCATTCCTGTGGAATCATTGTAGGTGTAGGAAGGCCTGGTTGTAAAGCTCCCATTGTTGCCATTACAGCATTTACCTGCCGTAAATCGTGTAAAAGTCTCCATTTTCCCGATTTCTTTTTTATTACAAAAACAGGGGTATTCCAGGAGCTGAATGATTCCTCAATATGTCCTGCTTGCAATTGTTCTGTAACTAATTCTTGCAGGGCAGTAAGCTTTTCAATAGTAAGGGTCCACTGGCGAACCCAGACAGGCTTATTTGTCAACCATGTCAGGGCCACAACTGGACGTTCATTGCCCTGCATCACAGTGGCCCCCATCAAAAATCCATAGTAATTTTGACACCCCATTGAGATAAGCAATCTCGTCCCCATAAACTTTGAGGAGCATCAGCAACATAGGGTCTGATGTTAGCTTGTTGGCCATCAGGATGTTTCACATTAATTACAATGGCTGACAGGCCACCTGTTATAGGACCACCCAACTCCAGAAGTCCAAAACTTCCATGAGTGAGAGGCCATGATTGAGGCCAGCAAAGCCGCGAGAGTATTGTGACATCTGCTCCAGTGTCAATCAAACCTGTTACTGATATAGTTCTTGGATAACATCCACTGGCGGTGAGTGTGCATGTCTTTTCTGGACGGCTCTCCGTTACTGTCTCAGTCCAGAGCACTTGAGGTACTCCTGTCGATCCAAAACTTCCTGTGCCGCGACTTCGGTCCACTGTATTTGGAACAGAACTCACAAAAGGTACAATTTGAGCAATGCAAGTTCCTTTCTGAATAGTGACAGGGGGGTCATCAATGGATACCATGGCATGAATCTGCCCTAAATAATCAGCATCAATAAGCCCTAGATGCACATGAATACCTCTAAGTGTCGTGCTTGATCTCCCTATCAAAAACGCACTCAATCCCCGTCCTATTGGACCGTAGGCATTGAGAGGCACTTTACATACTTCTTTCGTTAGAATGGTTACTGTGTTGGCGGTGGGTATATCAATCCCTGCGGACCCACTTGTTGCCCCTGAGTATTGTTCACAAATGAGTAGCTTTGCAATGCTGGGAAGGCCCGCGTTTGCTGTTGCGGTGGTTGTTGGGTATTTGTTTCCCCACGCGCCCCTTCGCGCTCTTCTTTGGGTTTCCTGGCAATGGCTGACCATTTGCATGATACCTACTCCTGCATTGTTTAGCATAGTGCCCAGGTTTAGCACAACGATTGCATACAACATCACTGCTTGCACTTGGTTTAAATGTGGGTTTTTTGACATTACACTGTGACCTTACATGCCCTTGTTGTCCACAATTTTAGCATTTCGCTGAAGGTCTTAGTACTGCAGCAAGAGCTGCCATTTTAGGTTCAACTGAGCCAACTTTCGAGCAAACAGTAACCATTTCAGACAAGGTAGGTTCCCCAGGCAAAGTGTCAATAATCTTTCTACAGTCTGGATTTGCATTTTCTTTAGCCAATTGTAAACACAATTTCTCTCACAAAGTCTCATCATCTACCTGTTTCTCAATAGCTGCAGAAAGCTTTTCTGCAAATTGCAAAAATGGTTCTCTCAACCCTTGTTGTATAGAAACATATTTCTGTTTTGGAGCTGCCATTTCCATTGTTTTAGTTACAGCACTCATGCCAATTTGCTGAGCTTGCGCCAAAATCAAAGGATCCCACCTTGCCTGTAAATCTGGATTGGCGAAAGGCCCAGTGCCCAGTAGGGCATCAACACCCACAGCATGACGAGGGTCGTGTTGAGGCAACTGCATATTTTTTAAAGCTGTGCGCTCAGCCAGTCACCTCCAAGTTTCTTGAAATACACTGTATTGCACTGGCTGAAATAGAATTGTAGCAAGATGTGTGATGTCACAAGGTGCAAGCAAATCCGCATTAATTACACGTATTAATTGCATTACCTGTGAGGAATTAATACCATACTGAGCCACTGTCGATTGGAGGTCTTGCACAACCTTCCAGGCAAAGACATGATGACTGTCATTCTGCCCTGCTCCAGGAACTGCTTTAAAAACTGGAAAAGCCATAGCACTGTTCTCCTGAGGTACTCTTGGAGTACCCAATCTTTCTATGATATCCCAATTCTTTTCTTCAGCTGCTTTTTCCCTAACAAATTCCCAAAACTCCAGAGGGTGTCGAGGAAGCGCAGTTACTTGACATGGAGGCAAAGTCCATGGGGCTTACTGTCAGCAGTAAGGCTAGAGCTCTTAGGAGATGAAGGAAGCAGAGCTCCTTGCCCCAACTCAGGTGTTACTGCAGGCGACTCATCACTTGATTTGTTGTTGCTGTCACTGTCAGGTAACGGAGGATAAGGCCTTGCGGGTTGCTCAGGCCGCTCAGAGGGGGGCAGGGGGGCAGACAGCTGGACTAAAGCGGAGGGAAGCGGGGGGGCAGATGGCTGGGTTTCTCTCTCCGCTAAAGACATTTCAGCTAACTGGCGTAGCGGTGTAGTATCCGGATGTTCTTCCCCATCAGAGGCCCCATCTGCCTCATCCCCCCCATAAGGTTCTGTTATCAACCCCAACTCTCCGTCCGCATCCCGCTCTACTTGTTTTTGTTCTATTTTCCATTCTTTTAATGCCTCAAAAAGCAAGTTCCAAGTAACTGCTAAATCGACAACCGTTTTATCTCCTGCTCGGATGACTGCCCACAGTCTGTCCCCAACCTTTTTCCATGCCTTAACACTAAATGTCATGTTGGGATCAGTGCCAAAATTCTGTGATTTAGCCCACAGCAATATGCCACGAAGTACATAGTCTGATGTATTACTTCCCTTATCTCCTAACAAAACTTTCCATGTGGCCAGCATATTCTCTTTAGATAAATTATGTCCCATTATTCCTTTTTGGTGGCTCACCTACTTCCAGGTGTCTTGATTGAAGGAATCAGGTCCGGACCTCCCTGTGGCTTCCACCTGCCACTCTCAGCTGCACCAACGCTGCCTCCCCCACTACGTCCCAGTGGGTCACGGTTGCCAATTGCTAGGACCCCGTATGGGCCCCCACCGACTATGTTCTTATCACGTCGGCGGTCACCAAATGTCGTTGTCGAGGCGGTCACGACATTAAGCAGAGACATTAAGCAGAGACCACAAGCAGTCTCCGCTGGCAACGGTTTATTCAGTTGGCAACGGTTTTTTCAGTTGGCAACAGTTTATTCTTTAACATGGCTAACTTTTATACACTTTCCAGTTGTTGATACTTCTTCTACCTTAACTATTGGCCACAATAAATCAACATTATGCTATTAGTGAAAGGTTATAGTGACTCCACCTATCTTTCTAACATTACTTCATCCAGCTACAAGGTGTTCTTATCTTTCTTCTCTCAATCTCCTTGGTTACAGCCTTGGAGAGAGCTCCTTATCAGCTTCTTCTTACTTCTCAGCTTCTTCTCGCTCCTTTAGCTAACAGGCCCGCTGTTAGCCCCTTCCACAGTACGGGTAGTGGGTTTCCACTCTCTACTGATAAATTTATTTCAGTGGACAAACTTAAGACTTGAAGAACAGAATTGACTAGAAGAAATCCACTCCAAGTATGATACAAGCAACAATGAGAGAAAGAATTACCAATAGTGAGATTTCTTTATTGTTAATGTTCAACACTATCATCTTTCAACTTCTTAAACTAACTAAACTTCTTTGAACTAATCCTATACTTTTAAGAAACAGTCTACTGCTCAGTGCTGAAAGAACCTACTCTTCAATACTAACTTAAATAATCCTAAAAACCTAATCTTCTCGTTGAAATTTTAAAAAAATCCAGAGTTTGCAGGTTTCACAAGGCTGAAGCAGATGTCTGGTGCCACTACTCCACTCACTGCTGGTCATATTCAGAAATGCGGCTCTGAATATGGGCCAGCTTTTTGTGGAGGTACAGGCACCTGCTCTTCATTTCAGAGTAGCTGGGGCTACCCTATGAAGGAGAAAGCAAAAGAAAATTAGGGCATGCAAACACTTCTGCAGAGTCTGGAGTCTGATGCCCTTTGCTTTCAAAAAGCCTTGAGGCAGACTCAGCAGTTACCATGGCCCTGCAGCTCTGGTATCACACGTACCTGATGTAACTGCTGATAATCTGCTAGGATCCGATGATTCAGCATCTTCAAGAGAAAAACCACGAGGAGTGTTTTACCACCGCCATAAAATGCAAACTTTGGTAAAACACTAAAAGTTCACTCAGTCTGACTCTAGACGTTTTCTTCTCTGTCGGCCACCACTCCTCTGGGACATTTGCAAAAACAAATCTCCATCTCCCAGCGTCACCCAAGATCTGTAAGCCTCTCAACAGGGAACAGAAGGAGCCCATGCTCTAAGGCTCTGCTTGGGACACCTCTCCCCTTACTGTCTCTTCATAGACAGCTCAAACAGGGGCTTTTGGAGCAGGGTCTTGCAAAAATCAGACCCAGCCCAAACAGTGTCTGAGCATATATGCCAGTCCTGCAGGTTCCCTTTGTCTCACTGAGCAGCTCCAGGGAATCCAAAACCCTGCTGTGATGATGAAGCACAGTCTTCATGTTTTCATCCTTCTTTACCTGATAGGCTTCAGAGCCTGGAGTCAGAGACTTCCATTGGAAGTGTCTGAACTTCTTTGTGGTCTTGTCAGTCACAGAGTGTAAATTCCGGTATTCCTCATACTCTGCATTGAAGTCATCCTTGTAGCGCTGGCGTTGCTCCAAGGAGACAATGGCTACGCATTTTCTAATGGAAAAAATGAGGCCATTTTTCCATGAGTGAACTCTAAGAGAACATTCCAGTATGTTTCTAGTCCATAAAACACATGTGTAATTTTACACCAAGCACATGCTAATGTCAAACACAGACACCCAGGCTTTAATTCAGTTGCTCTGGGACTGACAGTTTCTACGCATTACTGGCCACACCACAGGATTGTGTGAGAACCTTCTTTTATGCGAGATACGAAATTGACTGAGGGACAATAACATTTGGGAACACACAAGTAGTGCCTTCTTCCTTGGAAATTATTCTGCAAATTCCTGAATTATCTCTGTGCCAACAATGTTGAATCCCCATTCCTGAGAATTCTTGGGGCATTTTGAGATTGAACGCCTGAGCCATTGTTGCCCTTCTGTTCTCCTTCAAGTGAATTTCAATGAAATGTCACCTCTTCAACCCTAAAATTTGGGTCCATTTTTGCCTGGGTCAGGGGCTGCCCCTACAGCTCTGCAGTGCAGCAGCCCCAGGAATGCTGCCGTGGGGGGCATGGGATGAACTGTGCTGGGGAGCCTCCCCTTGGCCTGGTGGCTGCTGCTGCTTGACAGAGCGTGCAGGAGTGCTGCTGGTGAGGCTGGGCTGAGAGTGAGGATTTTTCATAGTTACCCCTTCATTATTTGTTCTGCCTTTTATGACATTTCTTCTAACTAATTCTACACATCAAAAAAAATTGTATTCTTATGCTTTTGCAAGCCTTATGTTCAAGTCTTTGGCTGACTCTATTTTCCCCTCCAGTTCCTCATGTGCTGGGGCTGTCTTTCCTTGGGGGCAGGTGTATGAACACACTGGTCCCATCCCCTTTTGCTGCAGGAGCATTTAGGAATACTTGAAATGGCTCCTTTCCTCTTTTCTTTAAGTACCTTGTTGCTTGTTGCTTTCTGTCATACACACTGTCCCCAGATTGATGAGGATGTACCTGAGCATCCAAAGTCATCAGGGATTGTCATACACAAAATTTCTGCAGAGATGTGAGCACTTTTTGCAAGGAAGGTAAAGAAGGGGATTTCATGTGAAATGAGCATTGGATGGGAATATTCAACACATTTTCAATTACATGCTTTTATTCCCTCTCCCTGTAATGACTGCACAAGGGTTTCATTGGTGCCAGCTTACTGAAATTAGGAGTAAGCTTGCATGTGGGGAAAATGAAAGTCAAATGATAATAAGCTGGATGTAAAATCATTTCCAGATGCATCAGTAATTTCAATGGCCACCTGCAGTCAGCACAACTGTCAGCCTGTAATTGTGTTCATGGTCCTCCCTGGCCTTCCCATGTCAGCTCCTCCTGCAGAGCACCTGGGGGCCTGGGCATGCTGCTGGTTTGTTTCCTTTGAGGAGAATGGGATGAGGAAAGGCCGGGGGTTGTGTCAAAGAGATGATATTTGAGTGGCCGTGTATGTGCTGGAAACCTCACGGACTGATGGGCCCACGACAGGATCACCCAGAGCTGGCAGGGCTGCACGTTGCTGCCCTGGTTAGAGGTGTTGAGCTGCTCCTTTGCCTCAGAGAGAGCCAAGTGCAGCACTTTTGTACAGAAACACTTCATTAGCCCTGGTTTGCACAGCTGCAGCTCCTGGGCTTGGTGGAGTGCCCCTTTGTGCACTTGGAAATGAGCAGAGTCAGTGCCTGAGGCAGGGAGCTGCAAGACAGGGAGAGAGCATGGAGAGCTGCTGGAGAGGTGACCTGGAGGGTGAGCAAAGGCCAGTTCCAGAAACTCACAGCCAGGGCAAAGACGGCTTAGTTATCCCCACTGTAGAAGAACATGCTGTACAGTGGCCTGTCCTCTGTTACAGACAGGAGTGCTGGAAGCACCTTGTGCACTGCGGATCCTGAGGAGCCAATGGTTCTCCACATCAGCACAGCAGCTCTGCGGGACCAGATCTGTGCGTCAGTACTGTGTTCCGTGCAGCTGCATGGGGCCGGGGGACAGACCCCCAGTTCCCTGAGGGGCAGGGGGGAAGCATGGCAGCAGGCTCAGGAAACAGAGGGTCCCCAGGCTCCTGGAGCTGTCCGCCTGTCTGGCAGACCCCACTGGACAGGCTGGACAGGGGCAGGGGCCCTAGGGGCTGCTGAGCACCCAGCTCTCAAAGCAGCTGTGCTCTGTACCTGTCACAGGTTGGGGCACAGCGCAGGAGGCTCATCACCACATTAGCAGGGTGCTCTTGAGCCAGGCTCAGCATGTCCCTTTGCAGCCCAGCGTCCACAGTGAGATGGGACATGAGTGTCTAGTGAATGTCCCTCACCATGGCTGGCACCTAGAGGAGGCATGGGGAATGCCTGGAGTGCTGTCCAAGGGAGCAACTTACCCAGCTTCCCACAAGAAGTGCTTGCCTTCCCACCCCACTCTGCTAGCCTCAATGGCTGAGGGGGCCCAGTGGATGTGGCTTGAGGGGCCACGTGATCCTGGGAGGCCTTCAGCCCTGGCCCCAGGCTGCTTACCTCCTACTGGGAAGAAAAGAAATCCCGAGTGGGAGCAGGAACCCCAGTGCAAGTGGGCCTGGTGTTGGTCTTTGAGATGGCCCACATGCTTTGCGTCCTTGCATCCTCACTCGGGGCCGTGACAGCCTTCGACCTGCCCTCAGCCATTGCCCTGACAGAGTCTGCTGCATGCTCAGGGGAGGCTGAGCTGACATCAGCCTCTGCCTGCAGCTCGGCCATGCCCTCGGTTTCTGTGGTGCTGGTGTTTCTGCGCCGAAGGCGCAGGAACCTCCACAGTATCTGCAGCAGAAGGAAGGGCAGGAAGAGAGGGACGTTCCGTGGCCTGCTCCAAGCGCGGTGCTGGGCCGAGCAGTGCCAGCAGCAGGCCCGGCCCAGGTGGGGATGGCCGCAGGTACCTGTGCTGCTCTGTGGAAGCATCCGCGAGTGGGGTCCTGCTCTCATGTCTGGTCCTTGCCTGCATCTGGCAAAGAGCGAGCCAGAACTGAGGGGCTGTGGGAGAGGCAGGGACAGCCCCCGGGTGGCCAGGGGATGGAGCACGGCCAGCAGGGGGCAGCCCCAGCCCCTCTTCCCTCCTGTCTGTGGGCACGTCCACAGGGGCAGGGATGGGATGGGGCCAGGCCAGCCGCAGGCACCAGCTCTGCGGCCCGGCTCTGCCACTCACCGTCCTACAGTGGCTGGAACTGCTCTGGCTCTGCAGGCTGCTGTGCTGGGGAGGCTGCAGGGCCTTTCTTTTTCTTCCCCCAAAGCCCCTTGAAGAGACTGAGCACTCTGCCTGCCATCCCACTTGCTGACCTCGAGGACACCTTTGTGCCAGATGCCTGGGCAAAGGCCTGAATCCGCGAGTGCCTTGCAGGTGCCTGCCACAGAGAAGCCTCAGGAAGGCTACAGGACAGCATGTCCTGCACTCTGGTCTTGAGGCCTCCTGCCACAATAACAGGAGACTCCTGGTGAACAGGGGAGGTCTCTGAGTCCTATGACCTGGCCACGAGGGCACTGGCCACAGGGATGGCAGATGCCTCGGAAAAGCTCCGAGTCAGGAAGTCCCACAGTTTGGCTGCAAGGCCAGCCGCAGGAGTAATGCCTTGGAAAAGCTGTGAGTCAGCGACGAAAGAGCTGGCTGTGTGGGGCTCCTCACAGCACAGCTCTGGCACATCCTGTCCCGTCATGTGCACCGAGCACTGTGGCGTTGCCTCGTCACCACCAGCACCCATGTCACCACGTGTCACAAAGGGTCCTGTTCCATTCCGTTCCATGGTAACCGTGCTGCGCCATGTCAGCAAGGGCCCTTGGACACGCTGCCAAGTGCTCTGGGGCCACCCCCACCCCGCCCCAAATGCCTCTGATTGGAAGAAATCCATTGCCCCAAATGTCTAAAACAGCCCAGGACACACCAAGCCCAGCCAAGTGCTCAGGGAAGGACTCTCCACGGTGCCTGGCCAGCACAGCCCAGCTTGGTGCTGGCCCTGGGGCAGAGCAGCTTCCAGCAAGCACGGGGCAAATGCATCTTGCCAAGAGTTAAAACACACCAGATAGGAGAGATGGCATGAATGTGAGCATCAAGGCCTTTGAATTCACAGCTCCCCAAGAGAGCTTGGGGGCACTCAGCTGGACAAACAGGATCCGGCTCAGACCTGTGCTCAAAGGTGGGGAACAAACCCTGCTGCAGGTGCTTGGCTTGGTCTCTGCAAGGCCCAGGCAGATGCCAAAGCTGCTCTTCCCATCCTTCCCCTGCCCCTCTGCCAAGTGCAAGGGGCCTCAAGGACTGAAGGAAACACAGGGAGTCAAATGGAGACACTTGCACCTGTCTCACTGGGGGCTCTTGGGGAAACAATTTCCTTGGGAATCAAGCCCCTCTCTTCCAAGGGCATTTCCTCAAATGCGTACATTTCCTGGGCAACACCAACTCACCCTTAAGTGCATGGTGCGGAGGTTCATGAACATCACACCATAACCAATACGATCCAGTGAAGCTAAATTTATTATTCCTAAAAAGACTCGATTTATAATAAATCCCTACTGTCCACGTGTTAATCCTAGCTGTTCACACATCTAAAATAGAATGCTGATTGGATCATCTAATTTTTCACATGTCTTGCTGTGGTTGTCTGGCTCACCCACGGCTCGCTTTCCCAAGCTTGCTGACAAACTTGCTGAGTCCTGATGACTCTTCTTGTATCTTTTTCAAGGATACACCAACCCCGTTTCTGAATATGTCCATAATTCATTCTTTGTGAACGTGTTCATTGCCCATTATTGCAGGCAGGATGGATTGTGCATCGGCTGAATATGGCCCTTGTCGTGCAAAAACTCCTCCATTTTGTCTCTGAGCCAGCATTTGAGCTGGTTAAACAGAATCCTCCCTCTCACGCTGTAAAGAATGTGGAATTAGAGTTGGAATGTGACCCTGAAATAGAAGCAGCTCAGAAACGAAAGTAGAAAAAAGTGATTCCAGAAGCTATTGTAGAAGGGGCTTTCCTCTCAAATTATGTAGAAGCTTTTCCTCTAGTAACTCATGCTGCAAGTAGAGTTTGAGAACCTTTCAATTGGGAGATTTTAGAAAAGTTGAGAGCTGCAATTTCACAATTTGGGTGAAAATCCCAACTTGCACAGTCACTTCTGCAGTATATTTTTACATCTAACACATTAATTCCAGCTGATGTGCATACCCTAATAAGACTTAGAATGCCACCCCATCAGCAGGTGATGTTTCATAAAAGCTGGGAGGAAAAGTGTGCTCAGGAAGCAGCAAGACCTAGAGTGCAGGGTGATCTTTTGTACGGTTTAACAGGACAACAGTTACTTGGCAAAGGGCCTTGGGCTACTGCCACTGCCCAGGCTAGGAGCATTGATCAAGTCTTACAGATGAGCCAACAACTAGCATATAATGCTATCCTTGCACTTCCAGGTAAGTTACATATTATGTCTTTTACACGGATTCACCAAAGAAGAATGAAGACTTTAATAAATTTGTAGACAAATTGCATGAAGCTATCTATAATAATTCTGGTTTAAATTCAGACACAAAGATACAATTGTAAGGACTTTGGGATCATTACTCCATTCCAAAAGGCTTTCTCTTCAGTCATGAGGCCTCCATCTCTTCCAAAAATTGCCTGCTGAAACTCTTCTGCTCCCTTCCAAATCAGTTCACTACTCCAGCATAACCCTTGAAGCACAGACAGATGACTCTTCAGCTAATTATAGTAGAAAAGATGGGTATTTATTGCAGCCCTGGACACATGTGAACAAGTTTCCGAAGACACGTGCAAGGAGTTGCAGACTCCTGCTCTCTATTTCTACAGAAAAGGTTTTACATTAGGTTCCTAAGGACCCATAATACAGAATTATTACCTTCCTGCTTCATATTTTTATCAGCTGAATATCTATTACAGCTGCTCAATTGTACTCCCTTAACTGGCTTGGTGGGATTTTGAAATGAGGGAGTGGTTGTATGGGAGGAAGAAAGCCGTCTTCCTCATGGTGAACTCTTCTCCCATGGCCAGTTGGCAAGACCTTTTGACCTGCTGATCATGGTCCAAGCCTCTCCTAACTGTTCAATTATTCTTAAGGCAAGGTATTTCTATGGTCTCTGCTTCTTCACAATTGCTTCCTCTATCCCTTTTAGCTTTATGTTCCTAATATATTTGGTAGTCTTTAACTAAGGTACGTGATTTCCGCTAGCTGTATTACTAACTTAGCTTCTTACCTCCTTTTAAAATGTTAACTAAAATATGCAATCTTCTCCTATCCCAATTCTATTCCCAGCTGGCCCCTAAACTCATCTGCACTTTTCAATTATCCTAATGACATTTTCAGCTAACCCCTTGACTCACCACAGGCACATCCCCAGCTCCCTCTCTCCCAGCAGCTCAGAGCTCCATTGTACAGCGCTTGCTGTGCGCCAGACAGCACAAAGCAGGCCGACCTGGTGGGCCTGAATATTCCTGCCAAACACTCTGCATCTCACACTTTTGCTGTGGCTCAGTGCAGAGCTGCAGGATTGCAGGCGCTTCCTGCCAGAGCTGCGTGAGGCACTGGCTCCTGCAGCTGTGCCCTGCCAAGCTGTCCCTGCCTCACGCTGGCCTGGCTTCCCCTGGCAGAAGGGCCGGGCCTGAAGGAGGCTGCCCTGTGCTCCAGCCTGCCGAGCAGCCCGGCTCCCTGCCCCGGGGCCCAGAGTGCTGCACACACTGCTGACCTTTGCCAGGAGTTGCAGGGCAGCCGGCAGAAGAGCAGGAATCCTCAGCCAGCCCAGCGGCCCTGGGCTGCCCTTGGCCTTTCTCTGCTCCTGGGCACACTGCAGATGGCCAATGCCTCCAGGCCGGGCTGTGCCCAGCACGGCTGCGCTTCCCCTCGGCAGCAGCCAGCTGCCCCCTGGGCTCTGAGAGCGGAGGATTTGCCCGCTGCCAGCAAGAGGCACCCAGGGCCCGGCTGCTGCCTCTTGCAGCTCCAAGGGCCTCCTTCCAGCCTGCCTCTGCCGTCCAGGGTGGACGCTGGCTTGTCTGATGTTACAAAAGGATGCTGTCCACAGGGAAAAAAAAAACCAACCAACAAAAAACAATCATTACTTTCCAAACTCAGTGCTTCACAGGCTCAATCAGGATAGCTCTGGTTCTCAGACAGACCCTGAAAGATGAGTGATGGGATCATCTCCCAGACATCATGTGCAGGACCTTGCCATTACAGGCAAACCTGGCCCAGAATCCCATTCATCCATTTATTCTGGTTTCTTTATCTTGCTGGGATTTTTGCCCTGCCAGTGCTCTAGAAATGGTGCTTTCTGTCTCTGGCATTTCTTCCTAGCAGGAAACTCCAATGACTCACTTAGGTCCCTGCCTCTGTGAGACAGGCACTGTGCTGATTTCCACAGGGAGACAGAGCAGTGTCAGCCTTTCCATGCCCTGCCCCTCATGTGCTGGATGGCACCTTCCTTCCCAGCAGGGCCAGCCCAGTGGCACTGGGCCCTGCAGTTCCCTCTCTGCCGCACAAGCTGGCAGTAACCCTGGCGCAGTTCCCGTCTGCTTGAGCGTGCCAGGCAGCAGATGGGGCTGGGACAAGTCCCTCCCAGCTGTCCCTGTTTGCGTGGCAGAAACCTCTAAGGGTGGGCTGGGGGGCACAAACCAGGGCCCCTCAGAGGCTCACAGTGGGCCCCCCACAGCCCCTCCTGCCCACAGCCAAATCTCTGACTGCTCAGCTGGGACTGGCTTCCTTGGGTTCCTGCACCACCATTTCATGAGTCTGTACCCTGCATTGCTCTACTTCAATTCTTTAGCCATTAGATAAAACGGCACACCCACCAAATTACAAAAGAGGGTGACAGAAAGAGAAAACAGAGCACCTCTCCTCTCAGGAAATGCGCAGAGAGGTGGAGTCATTCAGTTTTGTGAAGAACAGGCCCCAGGGAGACTTTATTGCCACTTTCCAAGACTTCAGAGTGGATTTGAAGAAAGTGGGGGACATCTTTTTTTAACAGGGCCAGTTACAATAGGATGTGGACAAATATTTTTAAACACAAAGGGGATCTAATCAGAGTAGGCCTAAGGAAGAACTTGTTTACTTGGAGCATGGTGCAACCCTGGCACAGATTGCCCCAAGAGCTTGTAGGTGCCCCATCCCTGCAACCATTCCAGGTCAGGTGGCAAAGGGCTCTGAGCAACCTGATCTCTTTAAAGATGCCCCTTCTCACTGCAGGACACTTGCACCAGAGGACCTTTACAGGGCCCTGCCTGCCCAGCCCAGCCTAGGATTCCTCACTGTTCTCATTTGAAGAGCTCCAAGAGTGGAGGTGAGGAGGAAGGGGGCTCATCTGATGCCTTGGACTTGAGTGGAGGAGGAGCCCTTCCCTCAGACCCTGTTTCACCTGCAGCCCCTTCCCATTTTACCTTCAGGAGCTCCTTGGCAGACCAGCGCTGCTCCTCGTCTCTCTGCAGGTAGCAGCTCAGGAAGTCACGCAGGCAAGGTGAGAATCGGTTGGGCTGCCGCAGACATGGGGTCCTTTATATAGCTATCAGGAGTTTAGCCTGGAGAAAAAGGAAACACCAGGATCCACCTGCTGGTTTCCTATCTGTAACTGCTCTCCCAGATCCCGTTGGTTAAGCTCCACTCTGCAGTGGCAGTTTCTGCCCTGACAGAGACCCAGAGATGACTTTCCTTTACCAACCAAAAACCCAAACCCCGATGCAGCCACAGCTTTTCCCCCATCCCGCAGATCTTGCCTTGGCAGCTGATTTCAGTGACTGACCTAGTTAGTGGGAACTACATCAACAAAAGCACATTTGCTTCTCTGAGGATTCACACCAGCTTGAAAGGCCTTTTGGAAGAGGGTCTTTGCTATACTAACCAATTCCAAGGGTTAGTACATGAAAGGCATTTCTGCAGTGCTTGTTGGTCCCTTAAGCATAGCTGCCTGTGGTGGTTTCAGTTCAAAACTGGGCAGAAACACTAATTTTGTCAAGTGGTTTTGGTTCACCAACATAAGATTTCTCCAGTTCTTAGTTTTTCCCGGCTAATGTATTAAAGAGTGTGGTGGCTTTGGTGTTGGTCAATTATCAATATACTTACTTCCTGTTGTGAGCTAGGAAGATAGGATTAGGAGAAAGTACAACAGGCTTAAAACTTTCAAAGGGTATAAAGAAAAGTTATTAGTAGCAACCAAAAGAAAGAGTAATAAGGATCAGAATAAACCCTTCAGAACATTTCTCCTCTCGCCACAACCTTTTCTTTCTCACTGATAATGTAAAGAAACAAAACCTGATAATGTAAAGAAACAAAACCTAGAATTTCCAGTCTGTTGACTGCTTTTAAAATTGTCTTTCTTCAGTTTACTTAGGGAGAGAAGTCCCTCTTGTTAATGTTATGGGGACTTCTCTACAAGAGGATAAAACAGTTTTCTTGTGGTTCTTAATTTCTTCATCGATAACAGCCGTCTGGGGAACCCTGTTATCATGATGTTTCTCCCATTTCTAAAAGCCTTCCCCCAACTTGTTTATTGGCTATGTTGATCTATGGGGTATTGTTTTAAAGATGAGTTGTTCAAAAATAAAAGTTTTCATTATCTATTTTTAAGATAATTTTTATCCCTAGGAACAGAAAATCTTCTCCTGGCAGTACAGGACTACTCCTCTCTCTCTCTCTTTCAACTTCTCGTACAATTATAGTTACTTTAATATCTGCTTACTTTAACATGGAGGCCTTTGTTCAATATCAATTTGAACTCTTCATCTCCCCATAGTTTCATTTGTTATAAGAAAAAAACCTTTTTCTTCATAGTTTCTAAGAGAATTTTAGCTGTAAAATTAAATATTTCCTCATCCCTCCCATCTAGGACTCAACTTCTTGCTCACTGACGATAATGTTTTCATATTTATTCCTTCACATACTTATATCTTGTTCTTTTCTCTCATTCAAGGGAGGATCAAAGCACTAAAAGGATTAATATTTTACCTAGAGCCTATAAATGGTCAGCCTAACCCCAGTTGGACTAGGGGTTGCAAACAGGAGAAACTGGGGCTAGGGGTGCAGCTCAGATCTAATCAACCAGACCAGGACTCAACAGGGACACACCAGGATAATGGAGAGGTAGTTCCTCCCTTCTGCCCAATGGTTGTGAGTAACTTCTGCGGAGGTCAAATCCCAGCCTGGAGCCGGGGCTGCTCCCGGGGCCGGTGAGCTCAGCTGGGCCCCGGGCTGGGCAGAGTGGAACAAGTACCCAAATACTAACAAGGCCGGCTCCATCTGGCTCTGCAGCACCCCCCTCTCCCTGCCCAGAAACCTGGGGGTCTGCAGGCAGCCTGGGAGAAGCCTAACCCCACCACAAGAGCAGCTGGCCTGGCCCCGTAGCAGGGGCCACCTGGCCGTGTTACCTCACTCCCAACCGGAAGGGAAAGAAAAAGTTTCTTTCATCTTTTAGCATCTGCTTTTCACAAGAGGTGTGTCCAGCTTTCCAGTGGTTAAAAGCTTTATGTCACTTCCCTAAATGTCCCTCGTGTAAAACCGTAACAATGCCATAGAACAAAACTCATCAAGCTTTTTGTCCTGTTCTTGAAAACAATGGGAATTGGAAGGAAAGAAAGGAAATACATCAGTGAATCCTCAGGGAAGGAAACAAACATTTGCAATCTCATCTTCAACACAGACACATTAAGATGCCTGCACAAATGTATTGGGATGAAAATGCCTGCATGGGCACACAGGAGCCACCTGCAGCTCTGTCTCTCAGCAGTCTGAACATTTCAGCTTCCCATTTTGCAGGAAAAGAAAAATTGTCATGGTCAGAAGAAGGAGAGGTGCCATCCCTGTGGTCACCCTCTGCTCATTTGGCTACTCAAGTCAATGCATTAGTGGTAGGCCCATCCCAGAAAGTGCCAGGTTTTGGCAGGCTCTCCAGGCTCGGGCTTGGTGACATGGACGACGTGGCTTGGGCTATGAAAGAGAAACGGTCACAAAATGTTTCAGCAACACTGCACAAGAAGACTCTGTGGCCTTTACACCCTCATGCCCAGGTTTCAGGCATGTTTCCCAGTGAGAAGAAACTGCACAGGGGATGCAGTTCCTCTCTATAATCCACTGTTCTAGAAACTTTGTTGGATTTGGGTTTCTTTCCTTCATTTCTGGAAATATAACACCAGTTCTTAGATGCTTGTTTCCTGTTATTAAGGCCATCTCCACAGACAAAAGACCATTTACAACCCAAAGGAAAATGTTGCCTGAGAATGAAGCTTGTTTGCATGTGGTAAGGCTTGAGTTCCCTCACTGATGCAACCAAATCTACAGCAGATGCTGATGTGTTGCAGGGACATTTTTAGGAGGGGACATTGGTGGAAGTAGTTCCAGCAGATGGCAATGGGATTTTGTCCAATGGCACGCAGGGCATGGGACAGGTGAGAAAGACAGTGGCATCAGTGAGTATTTGCTCCTTACTGTGCCAGAACTTTCGCTCCAGTAAGGAGGTTCTTGTTCTATCATTTTGATTCCCACAATTCCAAAAGACCAGATGTCTACTTTGGGGCCATATGGTTGACCTGTCACCACTTCAGGCGCCATCCACCAAGGAGTCCCAACTACCGAGCACTGTCTGCTCTGCTCAGGGGTGAGCTGAGCAGAGAGGCCAAAATCAGCTGAGGAGGAAGCAAAATACTGGTTTTATTTGAATTCTGTGCAATTAGGAAAGCAAGCAAAAGAATTCCCCAGCAGAAGTTTGAAAATGTGCTGTTGAATCTCCTGGCGTTGGTGACTTTTAAAATCCCCCGTTTTTTTACACTGTCTCCAGCAGTGGCTTTTGTTCTTTGGAAGCTTTAGACTTGTAGCTCCCTCTCTCTGGAAGGGACACACACAGAGCAAGGCCACTCTTGACTGCTTGTTCCTTGTCCTACCTCTGTGCACGTTGCAACTGTGCCCTCAGCTCACAGCAGGTGTCCCTGTGCTGCCACCAGCACCGTTTTTGGGGAGCTGGCTGTCACTCAAAGCAGCCCCACACCCACATCCCTGGAATGCTGCACCTGACCAAGAATACACTGACCCAGCTTGACAGAACCGTCGGTTCTGAGAAGGATGTTTCTGCTCTTCACATCTCGATGGATCACATGGTTTGAGTGAAGAAAATAAAGTCCTTGCAGGCACTGAGAGAGAAAACAGAGGAGGGCAAAAATGAGTGATGTGATTTCATCACACAAGAAAGAAACAAAGAAGCTAAAAGATTCCCTCTCCAGGGGAATGGGCAGTAATGGCAGAGCACAGGGCCACTGAGAGGAAGAGCTTGCTGCTCCAATATTTGCAGAGCAGGACCTTTCTGAGGAAAGGCATGTCAGCTTTTGAAAGAGCAACAGTACCTGCTCTTGTAGACTGTGCCGTGCAAAGCAGCCAGGATGACTCCTGCTGCAGTGGATGTGCTCAGAAGCAAAGAGCATTTGGGCTGCACTCCTGTCCTTTTCAGCTGAGGAGTGAGAGAAATGAGTCTCTCTTTATTCTTTGCTGTTTGTTTCAAATCCTGCCACCAGCACCTTTGCTTTCATAGGCAAGGAATGCAGTGAAGATAGGCAAAAGTTTAGAGAGGCAAGATGGAGAACAGCAAACACAAGAGACAGAGTGAGAGTACAACAGCAGGAGATAAGAGTACTGGCACTGAGTGCAGTGAGTGCAGGGGCACTGGCAGGCCTTTCACTTGAGATGCTTTTACTTGCCCATAGCATACCAGCAACACAGAAACCAAAGCTTGGCACAGGAAATCACTCCAGGTCTGAGCCCCTGTTTCCCAGATAATCCTTCCCAAACCCTCGGAAGCACATCTCTGACCTCCCGACAGATGGCTGCAATGTGGCCTTCAAAGATGTCAGACTCATTGATGACATCTCTCAGAGTGCCTCCATCCATGTACTCCATAACCAGCCAGAGTTCCTCACCCAGAAGGTAGCTGAAAGAAGGAAACAAGCGCATGGAGATGAACATGCATGGCTACGTTGATTTTTTGCTTCCAGGTTTCTTGTTTCAGGTCCCTTTGTGACAAGGACAGAATCAAAGGAATAGATATTCCCTCTTGGCTGTGCATTGTTTGCAATCTGTGCAGTCTCAAGGAGAAAGGCACAGCTGTGAAAAAAGGAGATGTCTTAGATGGGCAGCAAGTGAAAAATGCAGTTTAGTAACAGCCCAGGTAAAAACCTGTCAGGCATGGTGTTTCTGGAAATAAGCACCTAGTCCTCCTGGCATGCACAGCAATGGCAAAGAGGGGCAACAATCCAAGGGAAATCCACTTGAGGATGGTTCATCAGCACTTAAGAAACTTTAAAAACTCAATCCCAAAAAAATGTGGAGGCAGTGAACTTGGAGGCTATTAGGTACAGCTGATCCAGGTTTTGAATAATTTTGGAATCATTTTCAAACTAGGAGTGCCAGGGAAGACTCATACAGACAAAATGCAATCTCTTCTCATCCATTGGAGATGAGTAGAGAAATATGAATAAATAATAATTTACAGCTCTACTTTCTGCCAGTGACCAAGTGGGTTTTTAACCTCTCATGTTTGCCATATATAAATGCACCTTCATGGGATAAGACTATAACCACTCACCTGTCTAAATAATTCACAACATTGGGACTCCTGTACGACTTCATGACCTTGATTTCATTGACAGTTACTTGCTTCCTCTCCAGTCCTTGGAGATTTATTTTCTTTATGGCCACCTAAAATGACATTGAAAATCAGTAACTTGAGAAGTTGGTGGCACGAGACCACAATGCAATGGAGCGAGTGATTTTGCAGTGACACAGCTGAGCTGTGCCAAACTGCCTTGTGATTAGGCACTGCAGTCATTAGGAACTGACATTCCAACAGCCCATTTCCCTGCTCCCTTGGGGGCCAGTTACAGGACACATGGGGCCACTGACATTTTGCCTTGTCCACTTGGTAACAGTGGTGTCTCAGCTATCACCCACAAACCTCTGACCGCAATCTCTGCTGCTTTGTTTGCAACTCAGAAGAAGTAATCCATGCCTTAATACTCTGTGGATACATCTGGGGCTGTGGGCAGGGCTTAGGGCTTTTAGGGCACCTTGCAGATCTCTCCCTACGTGCAGCTCCCAAGTGCAGCACTGCAGGTGGCTAAGGAACTACCAGTAACTTTCAGATGGATTTGCTGGCAGCCAGAAATGAGAATTCAGGACTCTGAAGCTGTAGCCCCAAAGAGCAGTGAGGTGCTTGAAGGCACCACCTTTGTTTTACAATGGAGAGCGAGTGAGCGCGTCCTTCTCTGAAAGGAACCGCTGCCCTCCGTGCCTTCCTTCCGGCAGCTGAGCAGGACAAAGTCCCAAATGGATTTTGCAGGCTGGCACCAGTCTGTGCTTCTTGTGCCTTTTCAGCACAGCTCTGCCCAAAGCTCCAGCCACAGCTCACACCACAGGGGAAAGATCCTCAAGAACAGCAGAGTCTGCAGGTGCTGCTGGCATTTACCTCTCTCCCTGTGGCATTGTTGAGTGCTCTACAAACATCTCCAAAAGTCCTAGAAACAAAACAGAAGCAGAGAAAGGAGAAGCCATTTAGATCTTGCAGTGAAAGCCAGTCCACACAGGAGATCTGTGCTGTAAATGCCTAAAACCTGCGGGATGCAGGAGGGCTCTGCCAGAAGGCAGATGATGCATTTTCCTCTCAAGTGTATGGGCACTGGGCCTGTTCCGGAAGCATTGGGGTTTACTGCCTCAGCTCCTAAAAACAGCTTCTTCTTTCAACTTGGGTTTCAGTTTCTAAACTGTGCAATTTCTATTCTGACCATGGAGTATTTCCTTCAGCAAACTCTTGGAAAGAAATGTTCCCGAGAACTGTTATCTCACACAGCTTTGATAGGGGGTAGGTTGCTCTTTCAGGCAAGTAAGTTTCTTCTTTTTTCATTACTGGGGCAGTATGATTTAGTGACATCCAAAAATGCTAAATTAACACAGAGCTGTCCCAAAACTGAGAGACAAGGAGATCTTCCAGGTCCTGTTCCTTGATGCAGGCAAGACCTCGCAGCATGGAAGTGTCTCTGACAATGCCTTCTGAGCACACTCACAAATTCTGAGCAGCATTCAGAGATGGGACAATCTATCCACAGTGTGTGAACATCTTTGCAGCTGGTCTGACTTAACACTGGATAGACATTCCACCAGAAAAACACCTGGCCCATGGTTTACTAGAAGCAACCGTGGTTGGACTCACCCGCTGCCAATATATTCCTGCACAGCGTATTTCATCACAGGATTTCCAATGGGGTTCGCCATTCTCCCTGAGGGAAACAAAATGCAGGATGCTGACTTTAAAGCAGGGATCCCAGCTTCCAGGAGAGACAAAAGGCAGCCCCAGTGTCTGGGGTTCTGAGCCCTTTGTGCTCAGCTGGGTAACAACAAAAACAACCACAACAGCAACAGGACAGGCAGCTGTGCAGTGCAGATGGCTGGCACAGAGACTGATTTTGTACAGTCCTTTGAAGAGTTCTCTTGACAGGAGACAAAGCACAGGCAGATGCATTCCCAGGAGAGAAGGACATCTTCCCCACCTTCCAGCAGTTTGTCAGAAGAATGCCTTTCCATTTGTAAACCAGAGCAGCTCATGCTAGAGCCAATCCCAATGGGGCTTTCAGCATCAGGACCCTGACCTGTTTATGAGCAGGCTGAGCTCAAAGATGCCCCTCTCCCAGCTAAGGAAGGCTCCAGCCTCTGCAGTGCCTCCAGCCCTCAGGGACAGGGCAGCTAGCACAACAAGGCTGGCAAAGCCCAAGCATGAGCACTGACAAGCAGTGGGAAGAAGCCACAGCCAGCCTGAGCCCCTTACGAGCTGTTGCCCCCATTCAGGAGACAACAGGATGGGCTTTGAGATCAGCCACACCGAGGTGCGGATCAGTGCCCTTTTTGTCCCAGCAGGTGATGGTAGACACAGAATCCCCTGGGCTCTGGTCTCAGCCCCACCAGGTCTTATCTGAGAGCACAGCACTGGCAGCTGTTAGGGGCAAGAAGCAGATTCATTGGGTTGTGCTGCAGAATCACAAAGGACTGGATGTGTTTTCCTGGAGACTGATCTGAGCAGGGCTTGGGCCAATGGCTGGGATTCTAACAGTCCTGGGAAAGAGTGGGAATCAGGTATGGAAAAGTGCCATGGATCTGGGGAATATAGCATGGCTGGGCTGGAGGCTCTCTCCTGAGAAATGCCTGCAGTAGAGTTTTATCTGATCACGCCACTTGGATGTGTCTCTTGGACACATCTTGATAAGCATAAAACTAGAAGATTAAATAAAAGTTGTTATAAAAGTATCTGTTTTTTTTCTTTGGGGGCACATGGAAAACACCTCGTGCTCTCTATTCGTCCTGTAACCTGATGTTCTTTCAAAGTAGTTCTTATTGACAAAAAGATAGCATTCTCATGAAAATAAACTACAGATGTAGTAATGGTAACAGTAATAGTCATAAAAATGACATCAGCAAGACATGTGGGGCAGAAGGGCTCTTTCAAGATGGAGAAAAACAAACTCCACCAAAAAAAACCCACAAACCAACCAAAAAAAAGCAAAAAGAAAACCAGAAAAAAATCCTCACAAAAACAAAAACAAAACAAAAAAAGCCCCAAAAAATTCCTAACCAAAAAGGCAAAACTCCAAATCCAGTCCATTTCACCCAGAGCGCTCTCTCGCTGCCTGGGAGCACAGCACTTCCTCTGGGGCGTCCTAGATGGCCCTGTGACACCAAACTCAGGAGGAGCATTTGCTACAGCTCTGCTGACACCTGCACACAATGCACTGTCCGTCAGACAAGAAACACCCCAGACATACCCAGCATCTCCAGGTACTTCTCCTCAGTCTCCTGTTTTGGAGCAGCCATGCTGCTGTCAGCACTGGAGATGGACAAACTGCCTGAGCTCGAGTTCCCAGGTTTGACAATATAGGTTCCTTGAGGTGATGCTGCTGCAGCAACAGCTTAAGTGCCAAAGCCCGTGTAGATGTGCTCAACCTGGAGCATTTCTGGTGGGCACTGTTCCTGTGCCTCACTCCTAACTTGGGGCTCTTCATTGCCAGACATTTGCTGGAAGTCTTCGCAGGCTGCCCGGTGAGATGTCAGCACTTGCACCTCAAGTCAAACAGAGCAAAGCAGTCAGACACTACAGCTTGTCCCGGTCAGAAAGGAGTCATCGACTGTGAGGAAAGGGAAAGAACAGATTGACAGAGGATACAGACAGCTTGTTTCAATCGTCCATCTGGGTCGCCATGTTACATTGTAAAAACACCTCAAGAAACAAGGAGAGCAGGAACAGGCCAGCAGGAATCAATTTGGATGACTGCTGGCCAGAAGGCCAAAGGACAAGTTTCACTGTCCAGGGCAGCAGTGGAGATTCAGCACACCAGAAAATGTCCTTCAGAGTGACTCTGATCCACACTAGAGCAGGATGGCACTCAGAGGCATGGCCCCACTCCCTGCTGTTCTGCACTGGAAAGGCAAGAAAGTCAGAAACCACCAGTTTGGTGATGGCAGTGGCTATCCCTCTTTCACTCACTTGCTTTTCTAGAGCCTGAGGGAGGCAGATAGCTTTCTCTCTGATGATTTTCATGTCTTCCTCAAGCCTCTTCTCCAATACCTTGATCCTAGCGTCAGTTTTCTGCAGCTCTGCCTGCAGGTATTCCTTGATGTTCTGTAAACAAGGAGGGAGAGGATGCCTTATGAGTGGAGTGTCTGCCACTCTTTCACTCACCTGGTGTTGTTGATCGCCCCTCTGCTGATGGAGATTCTCCTCTTGAATTCTCCTCAAGTCTTCCTTGTTCCTCCTCTTCACTGCCATGACGGCACTCTGAGCTTCAGGCAGCTCTGCTTGTGGCTCTGCCTTTATGC
Organism: Calcarius lapponicus; assembly: GCA_039654755.1. Lineage (NCBI taxonomy): Eukaryota > Metazoa > Chordata > Aves > Passeriformes > Fringillidae > Calcarius > Calcarius lapponicus. Next base: position 51,725,653 of record CM077481.1, on the reverse strand, counting down.
TCTGTACACACAAATGCAGAGCAAGTGACTGGGAGCTGCCATCAGGCTCAGCTTTTCCCTCTTTTACCCTCAAAATCACATTTATTCAGCCACTTCTTTCTGCTTCCCTACTCACATCTGCTTCCAATGTAACCTGCCTGTCCCAGGGCTGATCTCTGTAGATTCCAAGGCTCTGTGCTTCCAGTGCCTGTGGGACTCCTGGCCTCCTCAGTCCCAAGAGCTCTGGTTTATGCCCCTCGCCCTGCCCTTCCCTCTGTCACCTGGCCAGTCAGGCTTACCTGGCCATTCTCCTGTGGCTCTTCCACCTGCTGCCTGAGCTGCTCTTCCTGCTCTCCGGCTGGGAACAGCTCTCCCTGAGTCTGCCATGGCATCTCTGAGGAAGCAATCTGCTCCTGCTCTCTCTCTAGAAGCACCTGCACAGAAAGCAAGAGAAGATGGGTTTCAGCTTCCCATACAACCTTGTGGGCCAAGACTCAGAACCTGCTGGGCTCACACGTTCCCAAAGCACTGTGCTGCTGCTCTGCTGGGTCATTCTCTGTTCAAGGGAGGCACAGATTCCAAAGTGGCCCTGGCCTGACAATCAGGGGCCATCTGGGACTGGAGCTCCAACAGCCTCTCAGGCAGCTGACAGGGAAGGTGTGGCATTTCTCAAGGGTCTGGTGAGGGCCTCCCTCTGCTTCTGCCATGTCCTGTTTGTCTTTCAGTGGTGACTGAAACCCTGCCCTGTCCCACGGCTCCATCCTGGCTCTGCAGGTGGCTTCCTGGGTGAGCTCACTCCTTGTGAGAGACACTTCTGGAGTTCACGTTCTCTTCAGGCCTGCACCAGCATTCCTGCCTTTCTGACATCCACAGGCTTGTTAGAAATCCTGGTCATTCAGGAGATGAGGACACATACAAAGATCTCTGATGGAGGTCAGTGAGCCTCTATGGCCATCTCAGTATATGGAGGAGGACCAAGGTGTTTCTTCTCCCTCTTTTGTCAACTGAGAATTCTGACCAGCAGTAACAGAGACTCTCCTAAGGCCCCATTACCGAATGCTCTTACACAGCCCTGGGGATGCCAGTGAAGGAAACCATGTGTCATGTAATGCATGGCCTGTATGACCAGATTCACCAAACACCACCTAAACCTGGAATTGTTCCACCTCTCTAGGACAGGCAGAAATTTAAAGAATTAACTGGAGACTTCAGGGCAGAAGAGGCCTGAGGAGGAAAACAACTCTGAAGGGAAAAACCATCATATCTGGAGGGGGAAACCTCTCTGCCTGCTCAGAATCGGTCAAGGGAACATGTCTCTAACCCTCTCCTGAGAGGGATGCTTTAGGTGAGCTTTGCACCTCCAACAGCCTTGGACCAGAGCCAGGAAGATTCAATTATGTAAATGTTACATCAATAGATAGGTAAGAAGATAGAAAGATAGATCTCACAACTATAATCTCCCGTTACTATTCTCTCTGTTGCTACACACATCAAAACTTGGTAGCCAGTGCCCCGCTCAGCAGCAGTCCTGGGATTTCTCTCCTCTTCCTCAATAAACCACACTCTTGGGGAATCTGGAGTGTGCAGGTCCTTATGGAAAGGGATCAGACCCAGAACATTGCACTGGGAACTGCACTCTGTGCATCTGTGCTCGGCCAAGTTCTCTTGGACTCGACCACACTGACGATGCTAAAGTAGCTGGAATCAGAAATGCAGCCCAGCCCCTCCCAGCTCCTGTGATCTCTGAGGAGCAGCTGGAATGCAAGGGCATTGATCTCCTGCTCAATTCCCAAACACAACACACACTGTGTTCCCTGAGCTGTAGAAAGTCACCAGCACTGTTAAACTCAAAGTGATCTTAAAAGCCATGCATGAAGGCCTGGAAACACAAAAGCACCATCTGCATAAAGGTCAAAAAAGGGTGCAAAATGCATTCCAGAGGTTGATAAGGGCAGGAAAGATTGTGCAGAAGCATCTTTGCTTGCTGGAAAAAGAGGAAAATGAACAGGCTTTCTCCTCCTTGGAAACACACAAACCACAAGATGGAAGTGTCACCCACTCCACTCTCTGAAGCCCTTGGATGCAGTGAGGGGATGTTTGGCAGGGAAACAGCCCTTGTGCTGATCACTGGATCTATGGATCTAAGGCAGGGATCTATGGAAGTCTGCCTGAAGGTGCCTCATGAGCCTCCCATTGTCCCGACTAAAGCTCCCTCAGCACCTCCTCACTGCGCTTGTGCTGCATCCCCTTGCCCAGCTCCCCTGTCCTTCTCTGCACACACTGCAGCCCCTCCATGACTTTCTGCTTCCCAGGGCCCACAAGTGCACACAGCACTCCAGCTGTGGCCGCAGCGCTGCCCAGCACAGGGCCATGCTCCCTGCCCTGCTCCTGCTGCCCCACTGCTGCTGACACAGGCCACCATGCCCTTGGCCTTCTTGGCCACTTGGCCACACGCTGCCTCATCTGCAGCTGCTCAAGGCCGCCAGCCCTGCCTCCTTTTGGCCCACGCAGCTCCCCAGCCACAAAGGTGCCTGTTTGACATCAAATACAGCATCCACCATTGCAAGGTGTACATCCTGGTTTTAGCATTACAAGACAGCAGTCAAGGACTTGCAGCTTTGCTCCCACTCTAGGCGCCAATGCAGTTGTCAAATGCAGTTTTCAAAGCAAACTACACAATAGAAGGGATCAACAGACACATGCAGTGTCTGGTTTTTGCCTCAGAAGAAGGGTTCAGAACTCCTCACTTTGTTTCTTTTGCCACACTAGACAAGAATGGCCCCCCACAGCTTCATGGACGACACAGTCATCTCCTTGCAGCTTATCAAAGACCAAGAAACAGGCAGACTCAGAGCACCCATCTGCTCTGCTACTGGCTGCTCTGCCTGAAGAGGCAAAAGAGCAACCTGGCAACAAAGGCACCAAAATCCCTGACTTCAAGCAGCAACTCTACATCCCCAGTGTGTCTCTGAAATACTCCCAAGTACGCACACCCAAGTAGTTTGTGGGGACAAAGCACCACAAAGAGCTTGTGTGGTCAGATCAACATTTTTTTGTGCCTGCAGCTACTTGGCCAGTCTGTGCAGGGGGACAGGTCTCTCCAGGCCACAGTGTCCCCTGTGTATCTGACAAGGCTGAGCACAGTGTCTTTGACATGCTCCCTGCTCTGGGATCAGGGAGCCTTCATGCTTCAGGCTGGCCCCTATCAAAATGCCAGGCAGCTTGTGCCTAAACTCAACAGATCAAAGCCCATTGTCCAGCTGTCACAGGCTGGGGGCAATCACTAGGTCCTGGCAGGACTCCAGCACTCAGCATCCTCAGCCTGCAACAGCAAAGTGCTGGCTGGTCAGAAACTGGCAGCTCTGCCTTGCACTAAAGACAGCAGCACACACAACTGCCACTTACAGCTTCAGAATGTTCAGGCTGTGGTGTGACCACAGCTGCAGGCCGGCGCTCATCCACCTCATTTGCCTCCTCTTCAGCCTCCTCTCCATGAGCAGAGGGAGCCAGAGGAGAGGCTGCTGTTGATTCTGTGATCTGTGGACAGACAGCAGTGTGAGGGACAGCAGAAAGTTACCTATAATTTATAACCTTATTTCTATTCAACACTTTATTCTATTCAGCTCTGTTTCTACAACCAGCTCTACTAAGGACAAATCAGAAACTTTGATAACAATGGGATTCTAAGTCGCCGCGACTAAATTTAAATGGGCTAATTCAACAGAATTGTTAATCGTTCTGAATTAGACATTATGCCCTGGCTACTATCAAGAAGCAACATTCTCTCTGCAAAATGAGCTTTTCATTCCTTGAAAGTTCTGAAATGGAAAATTAGGAAATAGCCAGCCATGCCTTTGTTATTGCTGCTGCAGACATGGAAATGGATTTTCTTTCAGCCTACCCAGCTGGCCCTCTACACTCTACTGCCACAGGCCAAGCTCACAGCTTGCTCTACAATTCCGAAGCACCAGGAACGTGAAATGTTCCTTTCTCACTCACCTCAGGATCAGCACCTCTGAATACACGCCTCAGGTGATCTGGAGTGGGCAAGGGAAAATGAACAAGTGCTGTGAGAAAACTGCCTGGGCTGCTGAATCCCACAGAAGAGAAGAAGTCAACCCAAACAGAGAGGTTTTTTCTTTATCAACATCTCTCCACATGACATAGTTCTTCCACACAGCCAGCAAGAGATCAGGACAATAATCTTGGTTGTGCCTACACTTCGGCCTGTTTAGCCAGTAAACAAATACAAACATGATCAAGAAAATGCAAATTGTTCTTCAACACTCAATGCTTCTGTTCTGTCCAACAGATAAAGCAGCTTTTGTTCTCTTGTCTTTCAGGTACTTAAAAAAAAAAAAGAAGTTGCATGCACTAATTCCCATTAAGTTGCTGAAAACAGTCACCCAGAAAAGCTTCCCCAAAATTCCCTGGAGCGGTAGCAGTTCTACTGTGAAACAGCACAGCAGCAGCTCCAGGGTTCAGGAGCAGACACTCACTGCTTTGGCGTTTGCACTTCACTGCAAAGGGAATCACTATTTTAGCACTCAGTCAAGGGTCAAAATAGAGAGTCAAATCCTTTCATTACAAAATTTAGAATAAAAGAAGCTTTCCCTCAGTTCTGGGGAGAGCTACAAAGTCTTTAGCAGGCCTTCTGAGAAGGCCTCCCAGTCTTCCCAGCATTTTGGAAGTTGTCCTGCTTGATCCAGCAAACTGAGGAAATGACAGACTCTCCCGCCACAGACTCTCCCGTGGAGGGAATGGAAGCCCTGCAGGTTCCCTTGTAAATGCTGCCCCTGTGGCTACACCTTTTTAGCTGTAGACACTCCCTTTTTAGCTGACATCTTGACAGGAGTTTTACCAAAACACTGGCATCCTAATGCTCTTTCTCTTTCAAAATCAACTCAGTCTCTAAGAAAGAGAAGGAAGACATGCGAAAGCCAGGTTAGGTTACACCCCAACCTAAAGAGAGTTGAAACCTCTACTTACTTGCCAGGCTAGTCATGAAATATGCAGAATAAACAGTGCCATACATAGTGCAAACTGCAGCAGCAATTTGCTCAATCATTGTAGCACTGTTCTTCAAGTTTACACGAACACTAGAAAAACAAAGATTCCTGTCAGTGTGCAGCTACACACTGACAAATGACACAATCAGGAGGATGCTCCTGATCTGAGCAAGCCCTAGGGCTGCTCTGGCACTGAGGCCTTCCATGCAACAAGGCAACTTTCTGATGTCAGCACGACGATGTGGCAACCATGCCCTGATATCACAAAGCAAAGTATGACAAAGCAAAGCATCACAAAGCATGTTAGTCTGTGAATTTATGCAAAGCAATAACCAACCTTCCCTACAGCAAACACAAAATGGCCTCAGAAATTCTCCTCTGACACAAAGCAGCACAAACTCCCGCCATGGGCCAAACCCTGTTGTTCAAGGGATCCAAGAGGAACTCCAGGAGTGCCCCAAGCACCTACAGCCTGTACCCCAACTGAGCGCTCAGATGGGACCCAAGCAAAGGAAACCAGACCAAGAAAATGGCCCAAAGCATTGTACAGAATCAGGAAAGAAAGCACTATTGGCATAGCGGCTGAAGTAATTCCTAACAATTCACCCCATGTATCTGCATGTTTATTGGATGTTCCCAGGGCTGCTCTGTATGTACATCTCTTCCTCTGTTTTGCCTTTCTTCCCCTCTGGAAGCAGTCGAACTGGCAGCATCTGCCCGCCAGCAGCAGCTGCTCCAAGCTGGGAACACGACTGGCGGTGCTGATTTCCAGAGGCTTCTGTGTGCCAGGGGCAGCCGAGGCAGGAGCAGGTTGAACGGTGCTGGCGCTGCTGCTGCTGCTGCTCTGTGCCAGAGAGCCCCGGCTGGGCAGGGCACAGTGCCCACTGCGCTGCGGGCTCCTTCTCCTGCCAGAGCTGGGCACACCTGGCATGGCAACTTATGGGCAAACCAAGGGGTTTCTGGGGCTGCTCTGCTCTGCACACATCCAGGACACCTGCAGCACAGAGCCTTGGTCCCCCAAAAGGTAAACAAGATGGAAACAGCTGGAAAAGATTTCATTTCAACCATTCTTTATGCCGATCCACACTGCCAGCTCAGTGTGAGAAAAGAGGCATTACTTGATTTCAGTGCTGGGTGCGTGGGGAATCACTTTCCTGAAACGTGCACACCCACGTGTTAGCATCCATGGAACTAAGACATTACTTTCATTACTTTTAGTCATTACTTTGCTCAAATTCACAGGCTAAACATTCTCACAAAGTATTTGACATGTTTAAATCACTTCCCCAAAATTACTGACATTTTGAGTAGGGGTCTCTTGAGGGTCTCTGGCGGTCATGTGGTGAACATCCCATTCCTCAAATTCTCCTTCCATGGTTAAGAGCCTTCTTCTCCTTGAATGCATTGCAGCTACCTCCTCAGTAGGCCCATTGTCTTTATTCTCAAGCCTAAGATATCCACTTGCACACATTAACCACTGGTGCGAGGGAAGGTACGACTAAGCACTGCCTGTTAAAGCTTAACAAATCCACCATTTGTTGCAGGTAAACACTTCCCCAACATCTCTCGTTCCTTCTCTGGGAATCAAACACAAGCGTTTTGTGATCTCTGAGCCCAGGGCCACCTCCAACCCTCCTGTCACCCACCAGCCCTTCTCTCTTCACAAACAGAAGGTCCAGCAGTGCCTTCCCTCACTGGCTCAGTCACCAGCTGTGTCAGAAGTTCTCTGTCACACACTCCAAGAACATCCTGGACTGTTTTCTCTCCGCTGCACTTGGCTGCCAGCAGACATCCCCACCCTGGTCCACACCCCTTGCAGAACCCTGCACCTGCTGTCCATGGGCACCTGGGAAGGGGAGGCAGTCACGGCAGAGATGCGCCAGCTGCACCGGGCAGGAACCAAAACCCTCTCGCGGCACAGCTGCTGGCCTGTATCTGGCACAGCTCTGGCTGCCCCACTCCTCACAGGCTTTTGGCTGGAAATGCCATTGCACTTTCTGCCTCGTGTAGAAACACCAGGGCTGCACAAACAACGGCCAGCAGGCCATATCCCAAAGGCACTGCAGCATGGAGCTGAGAAGGAAGAAGACCCTTCCCCAGTTCCTAACTATACCAAAACCACCATAATTGGGACTTTTAATCTTCTGAATGTAGAGTTGATTCACTGCATGACAAGGGAATCCTCCAATGGAGTTGAAGTTTGGTAGAGTTTTTATTCTGAGTCCAACTCAGACTGTTGATTTGAAAATTTATTTTAAAATATTTTTAAAAGGCTGTGCAGTCTTATGGTTTTGTTCTTTAATTACATCCAAACTGATTAGTCTTTCCTGCAGAATAGCCACTAAAGAAGACATGAAAAGGTAATCTGTGGACTGTTGACTTTGCAAATTTCTACTAAACTTATCAGACAATGAGGCATTTTTAGAGCAAATTAATTCCTATGGATAACTTGATTTGGATAAACCTGTTGATTTCAAATTAAAACTGCCAGCATGTACTAAGTGCTAATCTGAATACTCACTTCTATGAGCTCTGAATTATTAGATAGTCATTGTTCGCCATATGAACAAAAATTAACATTCTGGCTATTTTTTTTACTTACAGTCATCTCTTCAACACTCTGTAACATCAGAAAGAGAATTTGTAGCAATGTGAGCCATGTGTTGGTGGAGCATTGCAGAAGGCTCCTATGTCAGCACTAAATGTTCACATTTACCATGGCCTTTAATTCCAAGCTCAGTTCCTGCAGTATAGATTCACACTTGTAGTTTGTATTTGCAGTTGGTTCTTACTTCCCTGTCCAGAAAAAAATCATGCTTGGATCTCAAATCAAAATAAAACGAGGAGTCAGGTTCTGGATAGGTATAGCAAGAACTATAAGAGGTTTTTTTCAAATATGTTGAAAAGTTGTTTCTAGATACTGCAAAAACAGCAGATTAAAGACTTGCACTCTAACTTGCAAGCTGAGGTTTGCCTATTCTTTCTGGACTGATTTCTTGAGGCCAGACCCTGAACCTAATCAGTAAGAAAATCAAAACCACAGGAGTAGTTTGGAGAATATTGTAAATTATTCTGTCATGATGCTTTTTGCCTAAAAGTTCTGGCCATCATCCAATTGGAGTAATTAGAGGAGATCAAAGCCATCATACTGTGCCTATGCACAGAGTTCCTTCCCAGGAGTAATCCATGAAGCAACGCTGACAAATCCACACCAGCAGCTGTTGCCACACAGTCATGAAGCAGAATATGTATTTCTGCTACACTTGGACAGCTGAAGATGCCCCTGCTGAGCTAATTTTAGTGACTGCTCACCACAGATGAGACCTTGCGTCAGTCTCCAACAAGTCAGGGCAGTTAATATTCTGCCTAAAGGAAGTCTAGCAATACATAGACCATGGAGCCTGAGGAAAGCCAGCAGCTGTGGGAGATTTAATTTGTTTCCGTATCTTTCTTTTTACTAATTTATTGCAGTCAATTATTTAAATAATGGAAACTTTTGGCATACAATTGGCTGGAAGGTTAGTCTGTCGTCCATTCATGACTCCTCTGAAAGCATCACCCCAGTGTTTTTATCAGTAGCTCTTCCATCATCATGGCTCACACAGCATTTCCTGCAGCTCTTCCTGGAGTCAGGGAAAGGCACCAGGAGAAGGGGGAGAAAGCTGTGTGCAGAGACTGTGTCAGCTAAAGAGACACTTGTTTCCTCTTATTTGACTGAATGGCTGCAGGAACCTTGCTTGCACTGCTAGCAAAGTGGCCTTTTGCAGGGCTGGGCAGAGTTTGGGGCCCAGGATCCCTCCTCTTTGTGGGACACCAGGGTAAGCAGCCCCTGTCCCAGCCAGGAGCAGAGGTTCTGTGACTTCTGCCCTGGGCAGAGGGACCTGCCACTGTCACGAGCTCCTGCCACGGCTCCTCTGGGGCAGGTCCTGCTCTGCAGTGAGGATGGGCGCAGCTGGCGGGTGGCTGCGATGGACGGTGGCTTCCAGTGTGCTCTGTTGGTCTTCCACAAACAGAGCTTCTGGAAGGAGTCTCCTCTTTTGAGGTGCTGGAGCTGGCACTGGCCACAGAGCCGTAGTTTCATCCCTGACAGGACCAGAGCACAGCAGCCTCTGGGCCTCCTTGCTACACCATGACAGTGAGGAGGCCATGGACCAGAGGTTCAGTATGTATGACTCAGCTTCCTGATAAACTGTGCTAAGAAAACCCTGCATCCCTCCTGCCAGATCTAAGACACTCCAAGTAATCTGTTGGCACATTGGGAACTCAGAATTGTTGGCCTTTTGAACAATTGTCTTATGAGTGCTTTTGATTGTTTTTGTCATTTTGTGTTGATTCAGTTGATCCTTCAGAGAAGCTGTCTTAATAATATAAAACACGGGGAATTGTGGAGATCCTGGAGGGGCATTCCCTGGTCTAGGGAGACACAAGAAGCTTTCCTCAAAAAGCTGTTAGACCCCATTGGCTGCTTCCCCTGTTCCTATGCCTGCTCCTGCGTTCCTGAGCCACACCTTCCCTATTCCCTGGTTGGCCCTTATCTTTGTACTGCCCCGAGATCAGGGTCAGCCCCCAGGCCCCTCTGGAGACAAAGTGAGACCCTCTGTGTGTGGGTGCTGTGACCTGAACTTCTCCCCGCACAGCTGAATAAAACATCTGTGGAGATTATGCAAAGGTCCTTTTTGCTCCTTTACCCTGGACTATGCTAGCAGCAATTCAGATTGCTACAGAGGAGAAGCTGCAGTACTGGTACCAAGATTTTGGCAACTTGACCATAGGCACAGAGGGTGTGCAGGATGCTGCTCTGTGAAATCTTTAACCAGCCATCTCTGGTCCTGGCATATTCCCTGCAGCTTCTGGTACAGCCAGGGCCACCTTTGGTCCAGTAGATGGCATTGTTATTTGAAAAATTTGGCCCACTCCTCGGGCAGGAGGCCATCCACCGGCTCTGGTCCTGCAGCTCCCTGCTCAGCTGGGGACAGTGTTCCCTGTGGGGAAGATGGAGCAGCCATCACAGGGTCTTGGGGGCTGTTTTCAGCAAGGTGGCCAGGCTCTCTTCCTGCTGGACTCTAGCAATTGTTTGGGGGAGCTGATGGCACATGGTATGTAGTCCTGTTCATCCTACTCAGAAAACCTGATGGCTTCTGTCATTCTTCTGCAGAGTGGGCATGCTGGATTTCTCTTTTGCGCACTGCAGGATGCAGCCCAGGCAGAACTGGTGGTGACAGGGCAGAGAAAAATTCACATCCTTCTAGTGACCTGGCAGATGGGGCAGCTCCATTCTGTCCCCATGGCCATGTCTGTCTGTCACAGCAGGAGGGGAGAGCTGAGGACCATGAGCTGCTCTCATTAGCAATCTTACTTGGCGAGAGCCCAAGCTCGAGCCAGAGTGGTCCAGGCTCTGTCAGTGCCCAAATATAAGCAGAAAGGGATGTTGTATCACAATCCATTCCTTGGTGATGGAGGTCCATAGCAGCCTCAAGAGGCACCTCAGACACTCAGTAGTCAAGGCAGTAACATATGGACAGGACACACAGATGGCAGTTCATGGCTGGGACAGCATTCGTAGACATATCCAAGGACAAATTTCAGCTCTCCAGGAACTCTCCACAGCTCTGGGATCTGCCCATCAGCTCTGTCAGAAGCTTCAGCAGAACAACCAAAGTCCTAAAAAGCAGCTTCCAGACACTTTTCCTACCTTCCTGCCTGAGTAGCCGGGTTGCTTGCTTCAAAACACTCTTTTTCTCCTCTTCCCCAATGCCCCGTGGACACTTGCAGCCAAAATAAAAAGCTCCTGGCCCTCTGTGTGATGTGATAGTACAGTTTTTATATTTCCATGCTGGGAAGAAAGAAAGCTGTGCTGTGGGTCAGGAGAGGCCAGGACCCACTTGGCCTTCCTGCAGGCTGAGGTGGTGCCAGCAGACAGAGCTGCTGGGATCAGCTCTGCTCACAGCTTGCAAAGCATGGCCAGCCATGGACCCAGAGGGAAGGTTATCTCCTACACACCCTGCGCAGCTGCTCTTGTAGCAGCTGCAATGGGCCAGGCAATCCATTTCTTTGTACAGTTCTTAGGCTGTGCAGTGTTTGATCTGCCAGGGTTGAGACAGAGGGGCTGATGTCATTTGCCATGCCTAGAAGGGCTGGAACACAGAAGAACAGACAAGGTCAGACCACGGATCTGCTGAGTCCCCAGGAGCCTTCCTGACATACCCAGGAGTGCCTTCCCATCCAGCTCTTCCCATGGCCAGGAGAGAGCAGGGGCTAATGGAATCAGCTGGAAGGTGCTAGCTACAAATATCCCATATGCCCCTTAAATCTTTCTCTGCTCTGCCTGCATTGCACTTTGTTTGTGCAGGGAACAGACACTTACAAGATGGGGCAGGAATTGAAGCTTCCTGGCTCTCTACTCCTCCTTGCTCAGCCCCAGCTGACACCCCACTGCCCTCACTCACCACCACAGATGATCTGGAACTCTTCCTGCCGTCGTTCCCTCATGCGCTGCCCAATGAGGCCTGGGAACACAGACCCTGTTATGGCCCCAGTGACTCGGCTCCCCCACACCAGTGCTGCCAGCCCAGCCACACGCCCTTCTCCCCTGGCAGGGCTGAGCCCAGGACCTTCCAAGATTGTGACACTTCAGGGTGACAGAGGGTGGCAGCGGCCCCAAGGGACTGTGGCCCTGAACCAGGGAGCCAGGGCTCTAAAGTCACTGGGCTAAATCCTGTTGCCAGCACAGCACCCAGGGCTGGGGCAGAGTTGCAGTGGGACAGGAGTGCCCCTGGGGGTGTGGCTCACCGAGGAACTTGATGGCGATCTCTCGCATGGACTCCTGTGAGCTCTGCAGGTATGCCAGGGACTGGAGCCAGTACTCGTCTGTTGTTCTTCTGTCCTCTGCCAGCTGGAGACAGTGCAAGGGCAGGAAGGGAAGGGTTGGTACAGACTCTGTGCTTTGACCAACTTGCCCCTGTGCCCAGGACTGGGCTCTCCTGCTCAGACAGCAGCTGGATGGTGCCAGAATCTGAAGGATGCAGAGGGCTGGGTACTCCATAGTGAACCTTGATGCCAGTCTGCTGCCAAGGAACAACTGGGCCAGGGCCCCATTGGCCCCCTGGATTGTGAGGGAAGGAGTCTGGAAAAGAGTTTGTGAGCTGACAGGCCGACAGTAAGAAGCAGCATGTGGGGTGCAGGCTGGTGGCAATGGGTGCAGGGGTGGGCAGGGGCACAGCTACCAGCCCCACACTCCTTGGGTACTGCGGGCAGAGGGTTTGTTCAGGCTGTGTTTTCGGTTTTGGAACCAACCCTACCAGGCACTCACTACATCTCCATAGCTTGTCCTTCTCCAGACGTCTCTTGAACTTCCTCTTCTTCAAAAACTTGGTCGCTTGAAGCAGGGTTTCCAGAGAAGCCTAAAGAGCAGCAGAGACCAGGAGATGGTACCACAGCCTGGGGCAAGGATCCATGGCCCTGCAGGCAAAGCCGGGAGGAGGCTGGAGAGCTGCAGTCTGCGGGTCACTAGGGCAGGAGGCAGCTTGGAATCCTCACCTTTGCCACACACTGGTTCTCATCATACAGGTGGTAGAAGAGTGGAAGCAGACTCCGGCGCACACATGTCTTCAGGGAATTTTTTCCCTCTTTCTTTAGGTAGATTATCATCTCTCGAAAGAGGCAAATGGAGAGAAGTTGCACATGGCTGGTGTCCTTGTGGAAAGGAAACGGGCAAGACCTCAGCACTGGCTATTCCAGGCCCACCTGGGCAGGGGCCTGAAAATCCCCAGGGCACAAAGTTTCCTGGCAGCACACAGCACCATGATAGAGGGTTCAGTCTTACACTGTCGAAGAGTGGCCGGAGTGCCTCCGCCAGCTGCAGACCAGTGGGGACAGGAATTGTCACTTTTTTGTCCCGGAGCATCTTGCTGAGCACAGAGAGGGTCAGCCCAACCAGCTCCCCATCCGCATCCTCCAGTAGTTCCACAAGGCTTTCAGGAAAGCTCTGCAACCTTCTGGCCTGTGTGGAACACAAGGCTGTATTGCAAAGCTATGGAAATCTGCTCTAACAAAATTGTTCTGGTGGTGCAACCCCACTCTGCAGCCTTGGGGCCCAGAAGGCACAGGTCTGCCCCAAAGGACTTGGGCAGCTGAATGGGGAGGCAAAATGTTGGGAGCAACTGGCACAGCCCTCAGAGCCCAGCCATATTCTAGGTCCTGCATCACCCAGCATTCCCTACCCAGCCCCATGCTGCCAGCACATGTTCAGCCAGCTCTTCTCACCTTCCAGGGACTCTTGCAGAGCACAAGGAGGCCTCTGAGCACCAAGCGACGCATTTCTTTGCAGTCACTCTGCAGATGACTTGACATGAGCTGCAGGATGGTATCAACCATTTCCTCTTTTTCAAAGCATTGCAGGAACTGAAAGACACAGGTTGCACCATACAGTGATGGGGTTCCCAGCTGGCAGGACCCCAGCACCACACAGGGTAGGAGCAGGGTCCCAGGCTGCTCAGCCTAAAGGCAGCAGAGGCTGTGCGGAGCCCCTGGGCTCCGTGCCCTGCACAGATCTCTCATCCACTTTGCTGTGCCCTCCAGCCCTCGGCAGCCTCAGATCCTTTGACCTTCAGGAGCCGTGATGAAAGAGTGAGGGGTGGCACCAGGGTGGCAGGAAACAGAGGTGGAAGTGTCACCCCTGCAGCAAGGGGCCAAGGGCACAGAACAGAGTCTCTGCTCTGCCCCAGCTCCACTGATAGGACTCCCCCCACAGCTGTGGCTGCAGCAGATAAAGTGTCAGGAGGCAGCTCAGCGAGGCAGAGCTCGCCATCAGGATCACCTCAACAAGGAACGCCATGGCAGGGACCTGCCAGCATGACTCCTCCCTGCTGAGCAGCATGACCAGGTAGCGTGCGATCATTTCCCGGAAGGACCTGGAGACACGGCGCATCTCTCTGGCACAGGGAAGAAGGCAACATCAACCCTGAGCAAGGTGAGCAAGCTTCTCCCAGCACTGACTCACACAGGCCTGGTCTTTCCATGCCACCATTCACCAAGAGAAAGGCAGTGCCCAACATCAGCAAGCTGCTTTTGGGTAAGACACTGTAGAAAGCCTCCAGGGAACCATGTCCCCCAGACTCTGTCACTGCCCCTCAGTGCAACCTGCCCTGCCACAGCAGGCTGCCCTCAATGGGGCTGCATGCACAGTTCGCCCTGCTCTGTGCCATCACCCCAGGGGCCACAGGAGGCAATATTGATGCTTTGAGAGGTGGCTGCTCCTGTGCATCTGCTTCTCCCAGCCTTTTTGCCTGCTGGGCCATCCCCTGGTGACAGTGTGGGCTGCCCCATCTGCAGTAGAGAAATGATGGGGGCAGCGAGGAGAAGGAGGCTCTCACCTGGCCAACAGACCCACTGCATAGTGGTGGGTGTCATTGTTGAGGAGTGTGTCCCAGCCTCTCTTACGTTCAACTACCAACACCACATCCTCGAGCCACAGACGGCAGAGCAGTGCTTTCACTGTCAGCACCACAAACCTGTGTGCAGAGCAAAGCTCAGGTCACACAGAAAGCCCTGGCCCAAGGTCCAGGGGCATGGGAGAGACAGAAAGACTGGGAAGGAACACCTTTTGGGGTTGGTGGGAAAGTGCTCTCTCTTCTGCCATCTCCTCCAGAGTATATTGATGGATTCTGGCATCTGCTCTGTGCTGCAGAAAACTTGGACCAGCAGAGCCACGAAGAGGGAGGGGGCCACTATCGATGCCTCTGGGGACAAGGGCAGATGGATGATCTCCCACAGTGCCTTGGTTGCCTGCAAAAAACAAAACACCCAGAGACCATGCTTGGGCATTGCTCTGGGCCATGGAGGCACCAGCCTGGCTGCCCCTGAACCTGCCCCGAGCCCGGGCTTCCAGTGAATCTAAGGGAAGGAGATGCAGAGGTGAGGGAGTATGGAGAGCTGACTGAACAGTGACCCTGGGGGCAAGAAAAGACCTGGGGAGAAACTCACAGCCAGGGCAAAGACTTTCTTTCTGTCCCCATCAGAGGTGCGTGTGCTGTGCTCCGGCCAGTCCTCCAGAATGCAGGGCAACTCCGACAGCACCATCTTTGCAGTCCTGCTCGAGGAAACGAGCACTTTCCACATGGTCAGAGCAGCTCTGCAGGCCCAGAGCTTTCTGTCAGTGGGGTCTCAGACCCAATCCTGTGGCCTAGGCAGCCACAGGCTGGCCCCCAGCCCTGCCTCTGCCCTCAGCCTCCCTCTGGCAGCACCCAGCAATCCTGTCCCTGCCGGTGGGCAGGTGGCCAAGAGACAGTCTTGAGGGTCAGGGAGGGAGCATGGGAACAGGCTCTATGACTGACACACCAGTGCTGGTAAATGAAGCAGTTGGAGGGTCCTGGAACTCTCCATCACTCTAACAGCTTACATGGGATGGGGTCTGCAGACTGATGGGCTCTAAAGGCAGATGTGCCCCGTACCTTTCGCATGATGGGGCAGAGCACAGGAGGGTCACAACCACATCACTAGGGTGTGCATGGGTCAGCTCTAGAAGGGACTTGTCCAGTCTGTGCTCAGAAGACACATCCTTGTTGGACACAAGCCATCGGTGGATGAACTTCACAATGGTTGGCACCTGGAGGAGACATGGAAGAGGAGCTGGATTGCTACCCGACTGAGCCAAATGCACAGCTTCTGCAGAGAATTGCTTTGCTCCCCACCACACTGTGCCGGCCTAAGGAGCTTTTGGGTGCCCATCTGACCTGGCTTGTGGGACCACACAATCTCCAGAGGCTCGAGCTCTGGCCACCGCTACTTACACGCTTCAGATTGGAGGTTTCCGTCTGTGCAAGCAAATCCAGCACAGCAGCACAAGCCTCAGCATTGTAGGGGTCACAGCGTACCATGCCCTCAAGGGCTGCAATGGTGGTCTCTTCCCGTTCATCGTTCCTGACGTATTTCCAAAAATTCTGGAGGAGGAAGGGCCAAGAAGAGAGAGTTGTCCACAACAGTGCTGCTCAGCTGTACAGCAAGAGCACCAGGCAGGGATGGCTGTGGGTACCTGAGCTCTACGTCTGAAACGCCTTTGGGTGTGCTTCTGGTTTTCTGTCAGGTCCTCAGCTGGCTCTGGCAAAGAGCAGGCACAGCGAGAGCTGAGGAGCTGAGGGAAAGGCTGGAGAACACAGCTGAGCCTCCCTGGATCCACGCTCCCGAGGCAGGCCCAGCACAGGGAGGCTCGGTGAATGGAGCACGACTGCCATGGGGCATCGGCCTCCTCCCCCTTCATCATCCCTGGGGATGTCCAAGGGGATGGGATGGGGCCAGGCCAGCTACAGTCACTGGCCCTGCGACCCAGCTCTGCCACTCACCGGCCCGCACCGGCTGGAACTTCTCCATCTTTTCAGGAGGCCATTTTGGGGCAGCCCCAGGGCCTTCCTCCTCCTCCTGCTTCACCCAGGCCTGCCCAGGAACACTGGAGGGTTCCCCTCTGCCATGCTGCTGCCTGGCCTTGAGGGATCTGGACATAGGGGCAAGAGAAATCTACAGAAAACAAAAGATCAGCAAGGAGGAAGGTGGCTGCTCGGGGGATCCTCACAGAGCCCTGTGCCCATTCATTGTGTCCTTGTCCTGTCACATCCTTCAGGCTCTGTGGATGTTGCTGCCAGCACCCATTGCATGGTGGGTAGTTAAAGGCCCTGTGACACACTGCCACATGGCATCCCATCAGCAGCATCTATGTCACAGCATGTCACAAAGGGCCCTTGTCCTAGGGTGACGTTATGATGCTTGTATCCCCATTCATGTGTTCTGTTGATGCTGGATATTATGTTCTGTGCCTTTAAGACTGGCTCTGAAGAGTGAAAGTTTTGTTTGGGTTTTCCTGTCTGCCTGGCATAGAGACACTAGCTAGTGTGGCTTTTGCTTTTTCTGCTTTTGCTTTTCGCTTTGCTCTCTCTCGCTCTTGCTTCTGCTTGCTTTTGCTTCTGCTCATTAGCTAGTTTAGCTAAACAGTCCAAATTTCTTCCTGGACTGTTTCTCCTTTCCTTTTTTTCGACCAGCTTGAACCTGCTCTGGACTGGGACCTGGGAACACCGAGAGTTTGCACCTTGTGGCCTGCAGCAGCTGCCCCAGCACCAGAGGGACTGATAACAGAGCGACCACCCCCAAGAAATAGACTTTCTGAATTTGTCATCTTTTTCAGAATGGTGTCATCCAGTATTGTTCATTTTGTGTGCTGGAGGGTGCTGTGCCTGTTAAATAACCAGGTTCTTTCCGCTTCTCTCCGAGGAATTCTTCCCGAACTGACTGGGGGGAGGGGCCGTGTGGCTTTGCTTTCTGGAGGGGCCCCCTTTTGGAAATTCTCTACCAAATTTGCCCTAAACCAAGACAGCTCTGAAACCACAAGTGCCCTGGTGCCACTCCCCCATCCCCTCAGTAGCCTCCCAGTAGCCCAGTTTTCAGGGCTACACAACATTTTGGTAGCTTTAGTTAATGGTGGAGATGTTTTATACATTCCCTGAAGAGGTATCAAATGAGTAATAGTATTTCTAAAGCAGTTAGTGGTGATTTGAGTCCTAAGGTAAATGCTGTTTCCTTGTAATCAGATTTATAAGACTGTGCACGCAAGATGTTTTTATGTTTAGATTATGGAGAAGATAATATCAGAACCATGCTGTCTGTGTGAACCATGCAGTTTCCAGACAGAGTGGAAGAAGGTGTGTTTGGAAATCAAAAACTCCGCAAGGCAGGAAGGAACACCCTGAGTTTACTGTGCTTGTGATGAGACTTCCCCAGGTGGACACACACCTGTGCTGAGCTCCCAGTGAAAACTGGCTTTGCTCCACACAACAAAGTATAAATCCAAACCTTTCCAAAGAGACAGAGATCTTACTGTAACAGAGAAAGTAACTGAATGAACACCATAGACATGCTATGAGTCAGAAAACAAAAAGCAGCACACTCCAGTCTAAACAGGGGTTTGTAATAACTGTTATTAGTTCAAGGTATTGATGCTAATAAATAAAACAGATGTAAAGGAATTAAACTATCCAGAATGACAGTGATTTCAGGTTTGAACTTTGAAAACTGTTGTGTTGATTTCAGACCAGAAGAAGAGAACAACTCCATCATCCATCATTTTTTCCCACCTCTTTCAAATAGTGTTATAAAATTTTTGTCTTTTTCCTTCATCTTCCATGGTCAGACAGAGATTTACTAAAAAACATCAATTTACCCAAGCAAGTACATTCCCTTTTCCACTACTTAAGTGAGGATGGTTATTGCTCCCCAATGGTTTCAGAATTAGAATCAGATTGGCCATGTGGCAGAAAGCTGGGCCTACGTGAGACCTCTTCTCTTCATGGTAAGATGGCTCATGCTCCTCCTTTATCAAAACATTTTCACCTCTTTCTCCTTGTAATGTGTCGCTATAGAGCGCAACACAGTACAGTAATACACGACTCCATCAGGAGGGTGAAAAGAGCGATTTTATTAAACCAACATAGCTTTTATAGTCTTTCCAGATATTGACACCCATCTAACACATATACACATATGGCCCATTGGCCATAAAAGAGAAACAAAGTTCTCAGTAGACTCCCAGAGAGCCACGTCACTCTTGAGCCAGCGAGAGTCCATATCTCCCAACTTTCTCTCCTTCCTCTGGTCTCCGTGGTAACAACCTCGGCGTTCCTTCAGCAGAGATATAGGGCTTCTCCTTATCTTCAGGAGGCCCTGCTAGGCTCACAGGGACAGCACAGAATGTCTTTCCCACATAATGGTATATCCAATTGTTTGTCCAGCACAAATACAATTAAGATCTAAATCTCAGAATGAAAAAATCAGTCTTGCATTCTAGTTTACCTAAAACAGACCCATTTGATTGCAATTTGCAATTTCCATCATTTGCTGTGCTGTCTGAAAAAACAAAATCACATTCTGTCATCAAAATAATTTTGTGCAATAAATTTGCCTAATTCTAAAACTATATCATTGCTCTAACCTTAACAGTGGCAATTTTGCGTTTTGGCTTTAGAGAAGCATACAGTCCTCAGCTGGTGCCAGGAAGTACTGAGTTTGCCTCAGACCTCTGAATGTGTGGAGTTTGATTGCTGGAGTGCAGTGTTTTAACAAACATCCCCAAAGTCCATACCTGATCCCATAAACAGCAGGAGTTCAGAGGAAATGGCTTGTGCTCCTTTTCACCTGTTTATCTCCACACACCAAAATATCCTGAGAAATATGACTTCATCAGCAGACAAGGAGCTACTATTTGGCTGATTCAGCACTGACTGTAATAATGTATCTAGAAGTGATGTTTCCAGGAAAGAAAGGTACCAATTACTTTGTTAAAGAGTAAGGGTAAAATTCTTGCCACACTAAAATGTCCTCCTTTCTTATTTATTCAGGTGAGAATTTAATCTTGCCACCTAGAATGTATGTTTTCCTTTTATGTTCAAAAAGAGGTCTAAACCTAGACTATTGGTGTATTGATCCAATATGACCGGATGGAAAGTGCCTGGGCTCTTCTGGCCCTCGCTGCTTGGCCTGAGGCGGCAGCTGTGGTGGTTTCACCACAGAGTTATCTCTGGCTGGCTGGATGCTACAGCTGGGCACTGGAACAAGTCGAAGCTTGTAGGAACTCAGGCTTTACCTCTGGTGAAAGTCCATAGGCTAGGCAAAGAGAAAAAGGAGCGGATTCTGTGTAATCCAGACTTTTATTCCATGGTCACGGGCATCTGAATCTCAGGAAACTGCTCCAAAGAATGCCGGACCACGTGGTCCCAGTCAGTTTTAAGGGTTGGGCAGGGGGAGGGAAGGGACAGGTGAGCCACCAACCAGGTGAGAGGGGCAGGGTCTCAGGGGAAGAGTGACACCCAGGACAGGCCAGTGACCTTGGCACTGAGGGGCATCCTTTGAACTTCTGCCAACCAGGCGGTGTCCCTGCTGGGATGGTAAGATTGACTGACAGCACTTAGCAGGAGACAAAGGGGGGGGGGAAAGAAGTATTACCACACCTGGGAGGGACTGGGATGGCTGGGGAGGAAATTACTTCACACTGCAACACTAGACCTCTAAACACGTCTTGTGTCAAAGGAGAAACATTATGGAAACAAGATTCTCCACCTACTTTTGATTTGGTTTGGTGGCGGGGGGCTTGGTGTTTGGGTTTTTTTTTTTTCCTGTTTGTTTGTTTGTTTAGATTAGTTTAGTTTAGTTTGGGGCTGGGGATTTTTGTGGAGTTTTTTTATTTGGTTGGTTTGGTTTGGTTTGGTTTTAGCCTAAGATGTACAGTATACAGTAATGTAAAATCCCTAGCAGGTGTACACCTATAAAGCAGTTGGATGCATAAGGAGGCAGACTTTCATTCCTAGCTTTAATAGAGTAAACCCTGCTTTGTTTCTTCATTCATTCACTTGAGCCTTTTGCAAATATTTGTATTTTCTAAATAATAACAACAACATAAATACTGATAACATATGCTTTAATTTTTTTGTTCTATTTTACTTTGGCTTAGGTCTAGAATGTCTTCTAGACCTTCTAGACTTTCTAGAACTTCTAGAAAGTTCCTCTGTCAAGAAAACATTCACTACTGAAGGACAGCAAATATATGAGATGTTTTGACTCTATGAAATGTCCAGGTCCCCAGTACTTCCCTTATCATGAGCTGCAAGACGCAGATGGCCAAGCTGATACTCCTGGACAAGAAGAGGGAGATTGCAGTAATCCAGAGATGTATCTTCCATTGCTTGGCAAGAAGTTTTTCCAGCAAGCAGAATGATCCAGGAGGGCACCTGAACCCCAGGAGTCCTGCAGAATTTGTCTGCCTCTCTCAGTTTGTGTGTCACTGATAAACACACAGGCTCACAGCCACACAGGTGGATGAGGAATAGTCCATACCACTTAAAGTCCAAGAGCAGTATTCCAAAATTACTTCTGAGCTACCTTAGGCAGTGACTAAACTACCAGTGACAGCAGTCAGAACAAGATGTGAGTATTACTGAAAACTCCCCCTAATCCCGGTTTTGTTCCTTTGCCACAGCCCTCACCAGAATATTTCATCATGACCTTTAGTCCTCCTGGAGCTCCCAAGTAACAAATGCCACTTCTCCTTGGCAGAGTCACAGACGGCCTGAATGGGCACAGGTGATGAGAATTTCTTCCACTTGAGCTACCTGGGCTCTTAAATGTCCCTGACATGCTTCCACCAGCTCAGATCACTTGAGGGAGGATAACAATCCTGGCAGACCTGAGCAGCATGTGCAGCAGACAGGGTGACTCAAACCAGGGCATCACAACCTCAGGTGTACCAAGACCTGTGCAGTTGTCACACAAAACAGTTCCTGGAGATATTCAGCTGAGGCTGGGGAATGTACAGTGAGATTTTAGTCAGGGGGGAGCAGCACAGACCAGCCTGAAGTGGTGTTTGCAGACAAAACAAACCCAAGTGAGGAAGCAGAGAACAAGGAAGAAGTTGCTTGTGAAGTTCAGCAAAGAACCATTTCACACCGAATTCATCCCAAAACTGAGGTGCATTTTCAGGGCAGTTACCATAGCTTTTTGCTTTGCAGTTTTGTTTTTTGTATAAAAGACTTTATGTTCCGTCTTGTTACACTCTAAAGTCCAGAGACTAAGGTGGCTCCCTAAGTGCTGGTTTCAGTATTTTGAATTCACTGGAGTCAAAAGCATGGGTACTCCGTACCTGGTGTTTTAGGAAGACTGTCTTTGACTGAGGGGTTCTACTTCCTATGCAAATATTTTTAGTTATGTAAAAGTAAAATTTGGAGTCAAGGTGTTGCTTTAGTGGGTTAAGACCACACTGTAAGAAGGAAGAAAATGAGCAAGATTCTCTTTCCCATTCTCTAGACAAGGAATCCAAGAAATACAAGCTAAATCCAATGACTTATTACTTGTTTCCCAGGAATCCGTTTGCCACTTTTATCACCCACGTAAGTCCAAATACAGGTAAATTGGTCAGAAAAATATACATTTATTTCTTTTACTATTCATGGTGCTGTGGTTAGACAAGGTAACCTAAAACATTGGCAGGAACACCCTTTGCCACAAGTATCGACTTGTTAAAACTGAAAATCATGGACAAAGACTCTCTGACTAGTCAAAGTTAGAACACGGTATGTTCATTACGCTGGCGGGTGGCACAGGGGTAGTCATTCCCGAAATGCGTGACCGTGCTGTACAAGGATTTTTGCCTTCTGTTTATTTCCCAAAATAATACATATTTCCCAAAATAATACATATTTATTTCCCAAAATAATACAATAATAGCACCTCCCATCCCCACTTTGTATTAAAATGAGGTTATTAGTCTTTCACGTGTGAACAATTCTTCTCTTGAATTGGGTCAGTGGTCCCAGGTATGAAGTCAGGAACATCTTCATCAGGTCTCTGTGACCCTCTGGCATGATCCAAGGCCCCCTGCTTCGTGATGGATTGACACGGAGTCCAGGTGCTGGGCATTGTTTTACTGGTTTCAGTATGTTCCTAGAATGGTTTGCTTGCTCCACTTCCTTCTGCAAATGAGCTCATAATAAAACAATTAGCTTTAGCTTAAGCATCTAATAATCATTAACCTATCGTTGGTGTATCTAACTTCAATATGAATTGGTTCTAAGCCTCTGCTAAAATCTTAACGCTTTTAAAATCATGATTCAGTATAGCGTAGAAATAAACAGGAAAGGATGGATTCAGGACCAGCTCCCAGAAGATCAGGAAGTGTTTGGGTGATGCATGCCCACCACACCTACATCACCTTAAGGGATGCTGCTGTCACAGGAGGAAAATTTGTCCAAGCATATGAGATGAAAAGGTGAAGGCAGTGACATAGCTGTGTATAAATCAGAAAGTGAAAATTGTGTCTTTCTGCAGTGCAAGGAGATCTTACAGGCCAGCAGTAGAGCCCAGAGGAGAGTTTCAGCTGAAACACACACTAATGTGTGGCAGATATACTGAAAATATTAATAATTTCTAACAGCTTCTCAAAAAAAAGTCCATATAGACTGTTTCAACGTTGCCCATGTTGCATGTAATACCAGGAGACTAGTGAAAAAAATACTTACACAGAACATTTTTCACTTTCAGAACTGTCTGTTCTTTAACTTGGAACTGGTAAATATTCACCAGTAGGAAAAACACTAAACTTGCATTTTCAAAGTGGTAAAAACTGTGATTCAAAAGTTACAGTGTCATATAGGGAAAAAGGAAAGATATGGAAAAATAATACTTGAAATGATCAGGCCTGTACGTTGAGTTATGTTCTTTACAAATTATTTTTAAAGGGGAAAGAAGTCACTTTTAGAAAAAAAATCCTAATCTAAAACCATATACCACAGTTTTAAGGATTTTTCTTTCCTGAAAATTAACCTTTTCTGTTGTTAATTTTTAAACCAAGTTTTGGCCCAAACACTGAAATGTGGCGTCCATCATTTACCTTGTGATGTTTGTAACTGACATTAAATTCTAACAGTAGCACAGAAAAGAGTCATGGGGAAGAATCATGCTGCCAGACACAAGAGAAGCACATTTCTTTTAAAGTTTCAGTATCCTTAAAACACAGCTAAGGGTAACTTCTCATTCTTAGCCACAGAGTACTATGGAAAAGTCAATGTAACCGTAAGTATACTGCAGGTGTGACTCAAGATTCCAATGGACAATCCACTTTTCAGCCACCTGTTTCCTCATCCCTAGCAGGGCACAGGGCTAGTATTCATGTGCTTCTCATGAGCCACAGAGATTACAAAGGAGGTCTTCAAAATGAGGCTTTTCTTGATGAAGCACCACATAGACAGACGTGGGAAATAAGGGCCATGAAACATGAAGAAAGATATCCCTTCTTTTCTGAACTCCTGTCTTCTGCTTTTTGCCTATTCATTAGAAATTGCGCTGTAATTCAGTTGCTGGGATAATCTTTGTGAAGGTTGTTACCCTGTGTTTAAAGACAGACAAACCCCATCCCACTGAG
This sequence comes from Calcarius lapponicus, assembly GCA_039654755.1. Classification (NCBI taxonomy): domain Eukaryota; kingdom Metazoa; phylum Chordata; class Aves; order Passeriformes; family Fringillidae; genus Calcarius; species Calcarius lapponicus. The sequence goes on along the minus strand of CM077481.1, from coordinate 51,701,719 downwards.
GTAGATCATTCGAAATTCAGGGTCTGTTTTAAGCTATTTAAGATGAGCTGGGAAGACATTTTCTAGGTAGTGGGTTTCAATTTTTCTGAAAAAGCCAGCACACAGAGATGACAGAGCATCTTTAAAACAATCAGTCCAAAAAACTGCTCCAGAATGTGATGAGACCAACAATCCCTGTGTCAGCATGTCACCCACAGGGCAGCGACTGAAGTGACAGGGCTGAGCCCTCATGGTTAAATGATGTAAAGACATTTTAAAAAGCCCCAGTGCCCCCCCCCCAGTGCCTCTTAAAAAAGGGCATAAACTAAATTAGATGAAAGGTCTATTTTTTTTCCTGCTATGAAAACTGTTTCTAGTTCAAGAGAGAATTTAAAATAAAAAGAACAAGTGACACTAAGCACAGATCATTGCAAGACCACCTTTGTTAGGTTGCATTGAAAAGACTTGGCTGCAGAAGGGATTTTGCATTGTAACTCTCCCCTGATTGGGAAAAAAAAAAAATTTACTGAGGAAAGAAAAATGTAAAAAATGTAAAACCTCTCGGTGAAAACACCAGCATGAGTTCACTTTAACTGCAGGCAATTAATCTCTTGCGTAAAGCAACATCCTTCCAGGGGCAGGATTTCAGCTTTGATTAAAATGTTGACAAATTTGCTGACCCTGTTGCTTTTTCTATCTTCAAAGAATCAAAAATGTGCCAAATCTGCTGAAGACAGGCGGGGACCACGAGAAAGAACCAGTTGGCGGAAAAAGGGGCAAAAAGAATGTCAATTCTCCCCTCTTCACCATTTCCCCTTCTCTGATTTAACCTTTCTACTTTGAAGTGGGGAACTCTGTTTGCAACCCCAACTAAAATACTGAAGTTACTCTTTCTAACATCTTTTCCGTCCCTTCAGGCACGCAGAAATAAGAGTGATTTTGCCTTCACGGGACAAAGGCCAAGTCTTTCCGATGGGATTCCTCAATTTAGACCTTTCTGAAAGTTGCTGCGCTTGTCTTGCTGGTTCAGGGTTGTGCCGCAAAGCCAAGGCAGAAGGATGACTGCAGCCAGAGAAAGAGCGGGCGCGCACCTGGCCCTGCCGAGCCGAGCCCGGCCAGCCCCGGAGCCGCCCCGCCCGCGCTGTGCCCGCGGCCCCGGCTCTGCCGCGCTTGTCCCCGCCAAGTGCGGCCCGCGCCAGGGCCCGAGCGCAGTGCCCCCCTCAGGCCGCGCGCCGCCGGCGCAGCCGCGGCCGTTGCGCTGTGGGCGTTGTGGCCACAGTCGGCGATCGACGCCATGGCGGAGCTGCCGCTGCCCGCCGGGCTCAGCACCAGCACCTTCCCCGCCAAGCTCTGGCGCCTGGTGAACAGCCCCCGCGTCCGCTCCGTGCGCTGGGACAGCCTCGCCCAGGGGCTGCTCATCGACCACTCCCTCTTCCAGCAGGAGCTGCTCAGCTCAGGCCGTGCCCACAGGGGCCGCGGCGATGGGCCGCTCCCGGTCCCGCACATCTTCAGGGCCACGCAGTTCCGCAGCTTCGTGCGGCAGCTCTACCGCTACGGCTTCCTCAAGGTGCCGGGCTGGATTGGCTCAGCTGCGCCGGGCGATGCCGGGGCCTGGCTCCACTATAGCAACCCCTGCTTTCGCCGCGACCGCCCCGACCTCCTGTTCCACATCAAGCGCCGCAGCACGGCCAACAGGCATCAGCCGGCGGCGGGCTGGGACGACCGCAGGCGCCCGCCCTGCGGCTCCCAGCAGCTCCCCGGGGCGCGGCCACTGCCGGACGGGCGGCACAGGCAGCGGTCGCTGCCGGACGGGCGGGAGCTGCGCAGCCGCCGGCCCGGCCACCTCCAGCAGCTCCCCGGGGTGCGGTCGCTGCTCGCCCGGCGCCCGCCCTGCGGCTTCCACCTGCTGCACAGGGAGCAGCCGCTGCCGGCCCAGTGGGAGGGGCCGAGCCATTTCCAGGAGCTCTACAGGGCGCGGCCGCCGCCCGCCGAGCGGGAGGTGCTCGGCATCCTGCCCTGCGACTTCCTCGGGCTCCACGGGGAGCGGCCGCTGCCACTCAGGCGGGAGGGGCCCCGCAGCCGCTTGCAGGAGCTCTACCGAGAGCAGCTGCCTCCGGCCAAGCGGGAGGTGCTCGCGATCCAGCCCTGCAGCTTCCAGCAGCTCCACAGAGAGCAGCAGCCCCCAGCCTATGACGCACAAGGTAGGAAAAGAGTTGTAGCCTTGTTTTTCCAAACGGTCATGAAAAGTGACCGTTTGAAGTAGTTTTCCACAAGGCTCTGTCATTTTCGACCAAAAGTTGTCAAGCCTACTAGGAAGGGGCACCTAGGAGGCCAAAAGATTCTCTGCCTGGTTTGCCTGTGTGCTTCCCGTGATGTTTGGTCCACAGCAGCACTAGAGCTCTGTGTCCCACAGCCACGTTGTGGAGCCTGACCAATGTGTTTGGATCTGTGGTAAGTAGGTATGATTTGTGCTGATAAAATTGAAACAGTAATCAATATTGATACAGTAATTAATATTTGGGAATAAATAAAATAGTTAAAAGTTGTAATGCCAAGAGAAGAGAGGGAAAGGAGGGGCTCCACCCCCCCTTCCCAGCAGATGTTCCCAAGGAGGGCTCCACATTCCCTTCCCAGCAGCTGCTCCCAAGGACACCCGGAGCTAAAAATGAACAGAAAGGAAGAACAACCTGGTTGGGTCCCAGAAACTGCTAATTATAAGGGATTTATTACTCTGATATTAAGATGTAGTGATATGATAGTTTTGGCTTGCATTGTACTGGCCTGGTGAGCATGTGTAACCCAAAGGTGAAATAAAGGACACAGAGGAAGACTACGGAATCTTCATCAAGAAGACCCCAAAAGACTTGTGCGACCACCGAGCCAAGTGACATGCGTGGCAAAGGTGGTGATGAGGGTGGAGATGAAAGTGTGATGAATCGAAAATGGGAGGAGATGAGATTTACACATGGCATAAAAGGGAGAGTTTTCACTTGGCAAACTTGTACATGAGGTGGCAAGGGTCCAAGAGCCTTGCACTCGTGTACCCCGCGGTTTTTTTTTTGCTTATGCGCTATTATTAGAACCAAATTATCCCTTATTTATATATTTTTTTTCCTATTCAATTAAAAATGCTGCTACTTTAAATATTGTTGGGTTGGTTTTTTTTAAGGGGATAATTGGGCAAACATAACAATTTTGGTGCCAAAACCCGGGACCCTCTTATCTCCAGGGAGGTGGATAGCTTCTGGGAAGGAGCTCCCCACCAGACCTTTAAGTGGTCCCAAGGCTAGACCACTCTCCCTTGGGAAAAGAGAGTCTTTATTACAATAACGCATAAGCAAATTAAGTTAGTAAAGCACGCAGGAGAGGCTCCCATCAGAGTGCCGGCTTAGAGGAGAGAGAGTATCCATATAAAACTGCTTTGTGCACAAAGACCCTCGTGAGAAAAGGAGGCTGTGAGTATCACGAGGTTTTGGGTCGGGGGGCGGCTGTATGCATGTGTGAGTGTGTGTGGAGTGTCTGAGACGGGGGCTGGGCAGTCCCGGACCCCCGAAGTGATCGGGATCCCAGTACCGCGTTTCTGAGCTATCCGAGAGGGTATCGGCCGGAAAAGGAGGGAAAATGAAAGAAAATTGAATGAGCGGGGACCCCGGGAGGGTTTGACCCGGGGGGAGGAGGGGGTCTCTTGTCCAGGCACCTGTGAGAAGGTCCTAGGGCAGGAGAGACTGATCCAGGAGGGAAACTCAGAAGGAGAGTGAGTGAATAGGTTCAATTTCCTTGGAGGGGTTGGTAGCAGACAATTTAGTATGAGATTAGATGGAGAGAGGACAGGGTTAATAGATTGAGAGAGAGAGATAGGAGTGGAACAAGAAAACTGCAGAGGGAGAGATAAAAGTGGAACAAGTAGATCGAAAAGGCAAAGTGACAGAGTAATAAGTGAGAAAGTTGAACCACAAGGTGAGTGTGGGAAACTAAGATTTCTCCTGGTACCGGGGATCTCTTAGATTGTTGCCACCAGAAATGGGTTAGGGAGAAAGTAAGTTCCTTGACCCAGGGGCTGTGGATTGTGTGAAAAATCCGCAGGAGTTTGGAGTATCTGGAAACCGTGGGGGGGGCTCTCAGGAGGGCAGCATTCCTCAGGACGACCCACTGGGGATGATGATTCGGTTTTGGGATGAATGGGAATGCCGAAGAGTAAAAAAATAAAAAAATTCGGAAGGCAGTGCCTAGGAAACATAATATATGAAAAGTTTTGAGTTTGCATCAGAAAAAAGATGAGTCCCCAGCAGAATGGTTAGAAAGATTAAAAAGAGACTTACAACTATATTCAAGTATAGATACTGATACTGCAGTGGGACAGGTTCTGTTAAAAACTCAGTTTGTGGTGAGATCTTGGGGTGACATCAGGAAGAAGCTGGAAAAATTAGAAGATTGGCAGAACAGGGGACTTCAAGAGTTACTGAGAGAAGCACAAAGAGTATATATAAAGAGAAATAAAAAAAGGCCGAAAATAGATGCCAGAATTTTGGTGGCAGCAGTTCAAGAAATGCAGGCAGCTCTGAATACAGAAAAATCTGCAGGGAAAAACAAACAGCAGATATCAGGATCTATTTTTAAGAACACAGGACCTGTGCGTTTTTCCCGCCACAAGAAAAGACACTTTAAAAATTCTTGTTCTACTTTAAGGGGTGCAGGACCTATCTGTTACTATTGTCATAAAAAAGGGCACCTGCAAAAGAATTGCAGAAAGAAACAGCAAAATGAGAAAACTTTTCAGGAGAATCAGAGAAGTCAGGAGTTCTGTTTAATGAAGAGGACCGAAAAATTACTAGAAGAGCCCTTGATAAAGCTAAAAATGGTCCTCAGGGCGAAGAAGCTATATTTTTAGTAAATACAGGAGTTTCTCGGTCGACAGTGACAAAATTACCCCAGGGATGTGAGATAAGTCCTGAACAAGTTCCAGTAGTCAGAATTACAGGAGAGGCTTTTCCCGTTCCTGTAATTAAAGGGGTGCAAATTGAAACAGATGACAAATTTGGAGTAAATGATTTATTGTTGATACCAGAGGCCGAGAATAATTTGTTAGGCAGAGATCTAATAATCGCTTTAAATCTACAGATAAAAGCCTGTAAAGGAAAACTTGAAATCTATTCTTTAACTGAAGGAGATAATCTGGAAATTAATGATACAGGTTGGCATTTGGGTGATGTGGGAAAAAGCTGGGGGTAAAGGAATCTGGTCCCCTTAGTCCCTCCTGGTCAGCACAAGCCTGTGAACTTTATGCATCACTCTGTGCATTATTAGTGCTAAAAGGACGAGAAGGGACTATTTATACAGGCTCCAAATATGCTTTTAGTGTAATACATACTTTTTAGAAAAATTTGAAAGGAAAGGGGACTTATAAACACTCAAGGGAAAGGGTTAATACACGGGGAATTGATAGTTAAGAAAACTTGAAGCTTTAAAGAGCTCAAAGAAAATAGCAGTGGTACATGTAAAGGGACATCAGAGAGGGAGGGATATTAGAGTCAGAGAAATAATTTGGCTGACAAAGAAGCAAATCATGACCTTACAAGAAAAATAGAAATTCAGCAAGAGACACTTTCCATTCCGCTAGCAGAACTGGCAGTTGTAAAAATTAGGAACAACTTTTAAAGAGGGAAAGTGGATTTTTACTGATAGCAAGATTATGATGCCAAAACCAGTGGCACGTCAGGTTTTAGATAACTTGCATAGACAGACACACTGGAGAACAAGAGCCCTTTGTGATCACTTTTTAAATTTTATAGGTGTATAGAAATATTTGAAATTGAAAAACAAATTACCCAGGGGTGTCTCGCCTGTCAAAAGGTAAATAAGAGGTTGTTAAAGAGCCCTCCCTCTGTAAGCAAAACAGCTTACAGGCCGTTTGAAAAGATCCAGGGTGATTTTACAGAATTGCCTAAAGTGAGTTAGTAGAAATATTTGTTATTTAGATCAGTTAACTCAGTGAGTTGAAGCATTTCCAGCAGCTCGGGCTACAGCTCAAACAGTGGCTAAAATATTGTTAGAACAAGTAATTCCAAGAATGTGAATATATGGTGAGATTTGTTGATTTATATTAACCCTGATTTACTAAGAAGGAACTAGGCATCCTAGAGTGGCTGCCGACTGCAATTCCCTTGAGCTTGGAGGTAGAAGAACGCCGGTGGAAAAGAATTAAAAAAAAAAAAAACCCAACTTTTTAATTGGTAGAAACAGCCTAAAAGGATCGAAAATCTCTGGGGTCATCCACCAGCAACATTATTAAGATTGGATACAGAACTACAATCCCAGCAACTGAGACTGATAACACCTGTTGTTAAAAAGGTCCAGAGATAAACAAAATGTTGGCAGTGTGGTAAAAAATGATTTAAGGTGTCATCAATATGTATTGTTTGCACACTTTGTTTTAACTCATGGTGGAGAAGTAACTAAGAGGGAAAAGGAGAGACAATTGATCTGCTTGTTTTGCTATAGTTATGTATTTAGCTGGCTAACTATGAAATGCATTGCTAATGATTTTTTTGGGATACCTTTGAGAGTGGGAGACGGGACCCTTCCAGCAGCAATTGGATTAATGGAGAATTTAGATTAATTGGTTTTTGCTATATCGGCTATAATGCAAATAAGAGACTGAGCAATTCATGATATTATAGACCAGTGTCTCATAATCAATAGCTGTTGTGGAAAAGTTTATATAGCACATCATAGGAGCATTCTGAGGGCATATTGGCCTGCGTGAGTGTGCCTATTGAAGGCAGCGATTTAATAAACTCCCTGTCCTTGAAGCAGAAAGCTAACTAGTTAAATCTTATTGTGGTTGGCACATCCCTGAAATTTTGGAAAATATCGGCTTATAGTATCCCAGCCTAACCTTTTCCCTGTTTTTTGTCGTTTTAGTTATTTCTTTTAACCAGCCAGAACTGGGAAATGGCATTTAAAATGAGACAAGCAAACTCTATGAAGCTATGGGTGCCAAAGAAACTAAAAGCACCAGTGACTAGATCCCGGGATATTACCGTTGCTACCAAGAAGACTGGCATCTCAGCCCTTGGCAGCAACCCAAGGGGCCTTGAGAAAGGTAGAAAGGTACAGCTCCTAAGGATTATTTTCACTGTGATCATTTTGGTACCCTGGCAGTTGGCAAAAGCCAGAAAGCCACACCGGACAGAGTTTCAACAATAAAAAGCAAATAAGACAAAAGCCAAGTCCCATCAATTTTAACATTTGTAACTATTGCAATCACCTCGTGTGGATTAAGGACAAGATAAAATCTGTGTTTATGACACACCCATATGTTAGTTTTGTCTGCTACAATTGCAGTAGCTTTATAAATGTTTGTGTTAAAAGAAGAAAAATATATTGGAGAAAAAAAAAATTTTTGAAATATAATAGACAAGCTTTTTATCGCCATAGTAATCAGATTTGCCCTCAATATGAAAGATTTTTTTGTTTTGAAAGAGATGATAATAAAGATGATCCAAGTATAAGCATAAGAGGCCGGGCATTAAAAGAAAAATTAAAAGAGAAAATAAAAGAAGAAAAAGAAACTAAGAGGAATAGAAGAAAGAACAGGAGAAAGAAGTCAAAAGAATTGGCTGAATTGTATAAGCAGCTAAAACAGCACTACAAAGATTGGGATTTGCCACCCTCAAATAAGAATCTATTTGTGGGACTAATGCAAGAAATTGCTACAGAATTGGGATTATCCAAAGGTTGGATTTGTGGAGGTTTAAAAATGGCTGAAAGATGGCCGTGGAAAGGTGAGAGCTTAGCTCCAGAGCAATTTTTAAAGTGGAACCACACCCAAATTTCTGGAACATTGAAGAGACCTGAAGGATGGATTTTAAGCCATCAAGTAATTGGAATCATTTGTATAACTCAAGAAGGAAGGAAATTTAATAAAATAGTGGGGCATACTCCTTGTAAATCCATATTGGTGGTTAATATGGACAATCGTTCAAAGGTTTGGCGACCTGAAACCCCTGTTGGATATTGGGGACCAATAAAAGAAATAAATTGTGAGTGGGACGAACTGATTAATTTATGCTGGTATAGAAGTCCTGGAGCTAACCCTACCAATCCACCCACCACCTGAGGTCTTATTGAGAACAACCGGAGAAAACTGATAAGAATTGGAAAGCCCCAGATGAGATATATTAGATTTGTGGGCAACGGGCGTACAGTGAGTTACCTCAAAGATGAAGAGGAACCTGTACCATAAGAATAATACAACCCTCCTTATTTATTTTACCAAGGTCTAAGAGCAATGTGTTAGGAACTTCACTGTATGAAACCCTGCAGTGAAATAAAAGAGATTTGAATTTCAATTTTCCAACAGCAGAAAAAAAAAAACAAAAATGGGGAGAGGAGAAATGGCCTGCAGAACAGATTATAACATATTATGACCCAGCAACATGGGCTCAAGATTGGTCATGGGAATATAGGACCCCAATTTACCTGTTGAATTGATTAATAAGGCCACAGGCAGTAGTGGAAATGGTGTCAAATCATACCTCCGGTGCTTTAAAAATGTTGGCCAGACAATATACACAAATATAGGCTTTTTGATACCAAAACAAGATTGCCCTAGACTATCTGTTAGCAGAAGAAAGAAGAGATTATGAGAGATTTAATAAATCTGAGTGTTGTGTAGAAATTGACAATTATGGAAAAGCTATTACAAAACTTGCAGAGAAAATTAAAAAAGGTAGCTCATGTGTCAATACAAAAGTAAAATTCAATCCTAAAAACAAATTGGAGAGATAACCTTTTTGAAAGTGTTTGGTAAAAATTAAGGTTTATGTTTCTTATGTTCAATTTTGAGACTTTTGTTTCTGCCTTGTATGATTCCGTGTTTTATTAGGCTAATTCATTCAGTAATTCAAGGGATGTAGATTATAACAATGCCTCTAAATCCAGAATCAGCAAAAAGGGAAACTAACATCTATAATGGTACTACCAGCTAAATTGACCTGTGTTAAAGAACAAAGACCTAGAAAGATTGAAATAGCTCAGAAAGTGCTAACCAAATTTGAAAAAGATTGTGAAAAAAACTAGAGGCAGCAGCAGAAATGCTGGAGAAGTTTGAAGCTGAAAGGAGAGAATAAGAAAATCAAAATTTTGAAGAATATAGAACATATCAAGGCAAAGCTTTTAAATACAGCACAAATCAATGATCAAAGAAAAAAGAAATGGGGGGTTGTGGTAAGTAGGTATGATTTGTGCTGATAAAATTGAAACAGTAATCAATATTGATACAGTAATTAATATTTGGGAATAAATAAAATAGTTAAAAGTTGTAATGCCAAGAGAAGAGAGGGAAAGGAGGGGCTCCACCCCCCCTTCCCAGCAGATGTTCCCAAGGAGGGCTCCACATTCCCTTCCCAGCAGCTGCTCCCAAGGACACCCGGAGCTAAAAATGAACAGAAAGGAAGAACAACCTGGTTGGGTCCCAGAAACTGCTAATTATAAGGGATTTATTACTCTGATATTAAGATGTAGTGATATGATAGTTTTGGCTTGCATTGTACTGGCCTGGTGAGCATGTGTAACCCAAAGGTGAAATAAAGGACACAGAGGAAGACTACGGAATCTTCATCAAGAAGACCCCAAAAGACTTGTGCGACCACCGAGCCAAGTGACAACGCATGCGTGGCAAAGGTGGTGATGAGGGTGGAGATGAAAGTGTGATGAATCGAAAATGGGAGATGAGATTTACACATGGCATAAAAGGGAGAGTTTTCACTTGGCAAACTTGTACATGAGGTGGCAAGGGTCCAAGAGCCTTGCACTTGTGTACCCCGCGGTTTTTTTTTTGCTTATGCGCTATTATTAGAACCAAATTATCCCTTATTTATATATTTTTTTTCCTATTCAATTAAAAATGCTGCTACTTTAAATATTGTTGGTTTTTTTTTTTTTTTTAAGGGGATAATTGGGCAAACATAACAGATCCTTGCAGCCACCCCGAGCACTTCAGCCCCCAGCGCTCCACCCGGCAGTGCAGCCTGTGCAGCATGGACGGCCTCCAGCTCAGCACAGAACGCACCTGGGGAGGAGGAATGGCCACCAGCAGATCTAGGCCTTGCTGTAGAGAAAATGATTCGGGAGATCAGGAGGTCCCTGTCTGAAAGATCTCCCTCTGCTCAGGTAATTCCATTGGATGGGGATAAAAGGGGCTGGACTGAGAGCTTTTGAACGTTGTTACACAGCTGAGAAGAAAAGGCTTCTTTAATTGAACTTATTTCATTATTATTTAGTTACTGAATTATTCTTGGTTAAGAAAGATTTCTAAAAGAGGGGATGAAGAAGAAATGAAGAAGAGGTTTTACTTGCTGGGAAAGAGGAGGAGAACTGGCACTGAAGGCCAAGTGTCCTGTGCAGTGAGGGGTATGCCAGAGGTGTCTCTGTTGCAGCGGCAGCAGATGTGGGCTGTGCCTCTTCTGGGTGGGAAGGTAGAGCAAGGGCTGGGCTGCAGCTGCTTCTGTGTGAGCCCTGCCATGTGTGTAGGCGCTCCTGGAGCCGTGTGAGGGGCTGGGCTGGAGCTGCAGCTCTCTGTCCTTTTGCAGATTATTACACGTGTTGGCCAAAGAATGTCTCTCTTTCTGTTGACGTGCTGACCCATTGCCTGCAGTACATTTGTGATTATGACTCAAGGGGGAGAGTGGGATATTTTGGATTTACCAATACTTTATTCTCAAGTGGCATGACTTTTGTCTTCTGTAAAGTCACACACAGAAGTTTTCAGAAGCATTTTCTTCCATAATAAAAGGAAACATTTCAGGCTTGGAACCATCTTTAGAATCTTTAGGGTTCTGATGGATGGGCTATGGCAGAAGAGATGAATATTCTGGAACTGGTCACAGTGAGAATGGCTTTGTGTCCAAAGGTAATTTGCTTCATTGTGGACATTTACTTCCTCAGTGGAATAGAAACACTACTTGGTTCTCTGGCTTTTCTTGTCTTTTGGGTTGGTTTTTTTCCCCTACCTAATAATTTACAGATTTTTGCCACTGATCGCAAATGTGATCCTGGAAATACCCTGGGTGCATAAATGTTTGCCTGGATGACACACATGGGGAAGCAGCAGAGGGCTCCAAGAAGCAGCAGCTTGTGATGGGTTGTGTGAGTGGTTGGCTGGGGGTGCTGAGACTCCCAGGCAGAAATGTGTGCTTTGCCTCCGGGTTTGCAGCACACAGCCCTGGGCAGGGCTGGGAGCGGGCTCTGCCCTTGCTGGCAGCCGTGCTGGCAGCAAGGAGAGCCCCTGGCTTTGTGCTGGCTGATTTCTCACAGCTCTGGGATAAGGCAGGGTCAGAGCATGGGGGCATGTCCCCTCACTTGGTGTCTTCTGGTTTTCTGTGTTCATATTTTGTCTCAAAGGTCATTTTGTAAGAGCTTCAGTTTCACCTTGGCCCCCTGAATCCCGAGTTTAAAAGGCTTGTCCTGTGAACCGTGCGGGCAGTGTTCCCTCCTCTGTTCTCCATGTCCTTTGGGAGTGGAGAAGGAGAGTTATTGTATCCGTGATATGATTCCAGCAAAATAGTGAGTGATCTTTGCGTTCCTTTCTTTCTGTTTTTCTGCTCAGGACAATGTTGGTGCTGCCCTTGAGTCTTCAGGAGGGGAGCCTGTGAACAGAGCTGCAGCAGAGGAAGCTTCATCTGGCACTGAGAGCTGCAGGAACAATTCCCAGGAGCCCGAGGAGCCTGGTAAGGACAGAGCCTACATTGGTTAGGGAGCTGTGAGACGGCTGCTCTGAGCAGGCTTGGTGCTTCCTGGTGCTTCCTTTAGTTCAAATCCTGCACTGGCACAACCTCCCTGAGCCCTGCCCTCCACGCTTCTCCAGAGGCTCTGAGTCCTCTGCTGGGGCAAGAGAGCAGGGAATAAACCTGACCTTGTGGGAGTTGTGTCACCAAGCTGGGTGTCCCAGTTTTGTGCTGAAGTTGGTGGATAAATTTGCTGCAGGGTGCCAGGGGAGGCCAGGCTGAGTGACTCTTGAAGGAGCAGGGGAAAAAAAGAAAAAAGTCAGGGTAAAACGCCAAATCACTGACTAAATGTAGTACCAGTCTGCTGGTATTGGTCCTGACCCACTAGAAAAACAGGGAGCTGAGCATCAGAGGCCAACAATTGAAAACTCACAGTAACTCCAGTAACAAAAGGAAAAGCTTGAATGACCCCTGATTAGTGAGACCTAAGAGGAGAGAGGGAGCACTTTGGATCCATTCCTTAGCCCAGCTGGTGCAGCCTGCAGGCCTCGTAGGGAGCTCTGTCCCTCCCAGCCCTTCCTGCCAGAGCTGATGGTCGAGTTGGAGCAGCTGCTGCTCACTGCAGAGGGCAGTTTGTAGGTGCCAGGTAATGGAGCTGGTTCAGGACTCAGCTCCCAGCACCATCAGCTTCAGCCATTTCAGTGAGGACTGAGGTCTCTCTGTCAGCTCAGAGAAAGAACAAGGCTGGGCTTCTTTGTGGCAGCTGGGACTGTCTGTGTTTCAAGCTCTCCTGGGTGCCATTTGCACTTCGAGGGCTGAGACTTTATCAAGATACTTCAGTGTTTGGAAACATACTTTTGGACACTTGGAATAGTCCCTGTTCTTTTAAGGGCAGATTGCTTCAAATTGCCAAGCGAGAGTCTGCCTTTCAGACCATCTTTGACAGCTCCTGGTAGAAGGACAATTGCTGCCCAAGGGAAAGGTGCACAAGGGCCAATACTGACTGAGCGTTCCCTTCGCTTCCCAGATGCCATCTGACTAACATCTCCAGGAGGGCTGCCCTGCATGGCAGGAAGAGACAGGGGAGAGCCTGTGACCATCGGGCAGGTAGAACTCCTCTGCTTGTAGATATGTTTATAGATTTCTATGGTTCTGTTTATTAGTGGTTATAGTTCCATTTATAGATGATAGTGTTCTATTTATATGGACATATATTGATAGATCTGTATAGTTAAATGTGGATATGTATATACTTATAGATGGGATATAATTATATTTTATTATATATTTACATTTATAGATTTTCAGAGTTAGATTCTTATATGTGTAGAGTAAAAAATATATATATGTATGAAGTTAGATTTACAAATGTGTATAGTTATATAGTAAGAGGAATAGGAATGTTTAGATGGAGAGATGGATGGATAGATTGCTGTTTGTGTAGGCCTAGGCTGCATTTTTAGCTCTTTCCCCCCTCGGCTGCCTTTTTCACCTCTTGCTTTTCCCCCGGTGCCCCCTGTGTCCCCTGTCCCTGCGCTGGGTCCGAGCTGGCGGCCGGGCCGGGCGGAGCAGCACTTCCAGCCCCAGCTGTCCCTGCAGCGGTGGGAGCTGCCGCTGGCCCCAGGCACTGTCCCCTGAGGAGCTGCTGCAGGACGGTGAGACTGAGGGGGCTGAGGGGGCTGAGGGGGCCGTGGCGCTGAAGGGACGGTGACCCTGAGCTGCTGCTGAGGCTGAGGGCTGTGGGGCAGCTGAGGGCCATGGTGGCACTGTGAGGTGACAGGGAAGTGGCACAGGCTGTGGGGCTGGTGGGTCTCAGGGGACAGGATGGCTCAGAAGGGACTGAGGGGGGTGAGAGGACTGTGAGGGGCTGAAGAAACTGAAGGGGGCTGGGGCTTCACCGAGAGCATGGCAGGGCCGAGGGGATGGACGGGGCCAGCAGGGAGCACAGAGGGCTCCGGGACTGCAGCTCTCCCAGGCCTTGGAATTCCAGAGCCTCCACTTTTGCCACAGCTGCCATGAAGACCTTGAGGACAGCCAGAGACTGATGGGAGCCAGCAGGGAGGAGCTGAAGGCCAGCAGCAAGAGCGGTGAACGGGGACCTGCTGCTGCCAGCCTGGAGAGAGCCCGGGTGAGGCCACAGGCCCAGGGAGGCAGGGGTGGGGCTGAGGGTGCCGTGGGCTGCGGCCGTGGGCACTGCCCGGCGGGGCAGGAGCGGGCCCTGCCCGTGCTGGGGCTGCTCAGCGCCGCTGCCCTGGCGGCACAGGGGCTGTCCTTGGGTAAAGCAGCTGTGCCGGCAGGGCCCGGGAGCTGTGCCGGCTCTGCCGGGCTGCCGGGGCTGCGGGACAGGCCCGCCGCGGCTGCGCTCACCACAGCCTGGCCCGCTCGGCTGCTTTCTCTTTCCGACCCTCCTGGGGAGGCTCTGACATTTCCTCTTCCCTGCTGGAAGTGCAGCTGCTGCTAAGGGAAGCGTCCCCATACTGACTCAGTGTTCCCTTTGCTTGCCAGATGTTCCATCTGCGGTCCCTGTCCAGGAGAGCTGCTCTGCACGGGAAGAGGTGACCGAGGGAGAAGCTTTGAAGATGGGGCAGCTGGGATCCCTCTGCGTCCAGTGCTGTTTACAGATACATGGACTTGAATGTAGCCAGGGTTTATTATATGTGTATTTCCATATGTGGGTTGCTATTTGTATGTGTTTATTTCCATGTGTATATTTTTATATTTATGTATATTTATTTTGTTAGGAATGTATGCTATGTGTATATATATATATATATATATATATATATATATATATATATATATGTATTTTTGAAATGGCATATATGTGTATAAATTTATGTATGTATACATGGATATTGTTATATCTGTCTTAATTTCTATTTCCTGTTGGTAAAGATGTGTAGGTATCTCTTTTGATATAATTTTTCTTATATGGCTTTTAAAATAGGAATGCTGGTATTTGCATAGGTATGTAAGTCCATTTTTTATATGCATATTTATCTGTTTCTGGATATAATTCTATTTACATATCTATGGAGATATTTTTGTATTCCTAGATGAGCTTTATCCTTTTAATAATATGTAATAAATTAAGTTGTTAAACACCTAATTGATCTTTGTGTATAATGAGTTGTTTTAGAGGTTAGCAATTAAATTAAGTGAAGTTGGTATTTGTATATTATTACATAGAGAGGTTGTAATAATCTAATAAATTCCTTGTTTTAACCTAAATTGAGATTTGTATAGTTCTGTATTGTCAGCGTGGTGTAGCACTTTGTAATAAATGACATTTTGGAACTGAAATTGATTCTCGTGTATTTGTGGATCAGCAGTGCAGCTGTAGCAATCTGCAAGAAATGCCATTTGTCAACTGCAGTGGGTGTTCTGTGATTTGTGCTACCCAAAGCCATGAGCAGATGTAAATGCTGGAGGATTTTGGCCATGCAAATCTCCAGCCATGCCCAGCGCATGCCCCACCTGCACTCAGGCTGGGCAGGGGAAGCACAGATTTGGGCTGGCAGCAGAGCCCCACGCTGGCTCAGAACTCGCTGCAGGGGCCTGCTGAGAAAACTCCAGGGCTCCACTGAGAGTAGAACTCCAAGCAGGAGCAACCCTGGCAGGAGAAATCATTGACAATGAAAAAAAGAGAGAAAATGTGGCAAAGACAGATGTGGGGATACTTTGTGAGGCTGATAAAATGCTCTGAATCACCCCTGCCTAGGCATGTCTTCCGCAAAAATGTTTTGTTAAAAACTGAACACCTCCCATGAAACACAGATTGCACTTTTCCCCTTCACTTACCTTGCTGTGTGAGTGGAGACACTCTCTCCTTATCACTGAGAATTTTTGCCCTTCAGCACCTCACATTTAATCAAAGACGATGTACTCCTATTTGGCACCATCAATGAAAACAGCCCTGCCCTCGTGGCAGTGTTTGCAAAGTCTTCCCTCCTCCTGTCCCCACATGTGACAGACGGAACCATCCCCTTCTGTCCAAAATGTGCCTGAGCTGAGTGAGGGCTCCAGGAGCTCAGGAGGTGCAAGAGCACCGCACGTGGGAAGGTTCAGCAAAGCTTCCTAAGCACCAGTAAACTCTGGGTTTGTCAGTCTTGCCCCGCAATATTGTCCTACTCAAGAATGATCTTGGAGGACACTGTGCCTCCAGCTCACTCAAGTAAAGTTTGTTTTCTTCAAGGCTTGAATAGAGGAAAATGAAAATTGTGATTTTTAGAGTGAAATTTGGGGGTTGGTGCAGCTGGGTTTGCTCTACTGTTTGCTGTGCAAAGTAAGGTAAAAGCTTTACATTCCCAGCAGAAGCTGACTACCAGCCCACACAGACCTGAATGAGGCCCAGGTGGGCTTGCTGCATGCTGGCCCAAGGGAAAAGCTGGAACAAAGTCCCCTTTTATTGCAGATGGAGTCTGTACTGGTGTCTCCAGGGCTCTCTGTGGGAAGACACGGCAAACCAGCCAGAAACTGTGGATATGAGAGTTCCAACAGCAACCTGCTTCTCCAGGGTGAGGGATGAGGCCAGCCCGAAAGCCTGGAAGGTACTCTGGGCACTGGAGAAAGCCAGGCTGTCCTTGTGCAGGGATGGCCTTCAAAGGGGACCTCACACCTTGTGCTGCTGACCAAGGGCAGCTGGTGGCCTTCCACAAAATGCTTCTTTTGTCCAGCTCTTGGGAAAGTTCCAGCCAACAACAATTCCTGCTGCTCACACCAGCCCTTTCCAAGCAGGAGGAATTTGTGTAAGCAGCCTGATAGCTTAGTGGCAGGAGAATAAAATACTCAACTGAGTATTATCAACTCTGTCAGAAGCCACATCCTCAGCTCCTCACCTCCTCCAGTTGTCTCAGACGTGTAGAGGAAGCAGCAGGAAATCTCTGATCCTGGAAGGGAAAGCAGGAGGAGAGGCAGTGGCCAGTCCCTGGGGCCTTGGGAACAGTGAGAGCCATCCAAAACAGGATCTCTGCTGGCCTGTGGAGACAAGAGTGACCAACCAGCAATGCTCTGTGTGAGACTGGAGCCATCTGTGAAGGTGGGCATGGAAATCTGACCTTGTAAAACAGAGAAAAAGGTGTCCTTGGGTATTTGCCAAAGCTTGCAGGGGCTCTGAGCCACCTGGTCCAGTGGAAGGTGTCCCTGCCCCTGGCAGGGGGCTCGGATCTAGAGGGTCTTTAAGGCCCCTTCCAACTCAAGCACCTCTGTGAGTCTGAATTACAAACCCACAATGACAAAGAGAACACAGCAAACCTGGCCCCCTGCTGCTTTACTGGAGGTGTCTGCAGTCATTTGTGTCACCTGGAGACTGGTTTGGATCTGGAGAAATTTTCATGGTCCCACAATATTTCAGTGTGACTTTCCTGGTTCAGGGCCCCAAAAGATGCCAGAACAGATTATCTGCAAGCACAGAATTGGTTAAGCTGCTTGTGAACCTGATGGGAGAAGTGTATTCATGTTATTGCAGCATTTACCCTGTACAGGTGATATCTGGTTTCCATTTTGAAGATGAAATGTTCTTGCACAATGCTTGTATTTGCAGAAATACTGGCTTTAAATCCTAACTCCATCTTCACACAAGGATGTGTAATCCATCAGAAACATTTAACACGGAGCCATATTAGCTTTGGGCTCGATAGTATGGGTTGTTTAAAGTGTGTGATGAGTAATGGCAGCTCTAATAAATATCACTCTTGTTAATTTGGGTCTGCCCTTTATCAACCCTGTTGCATAGAAATCACTTCTTTGCAGCAGAGACTGAATGAAATTCCTTCATACAGATGAGAATTGTGCAATTCAGGCTGATTAAAGGGGAAGTTTTCTGTTATTGTGAAAGAACAATCTAGATAACCTGTTTGCTGTACATGCTGGAGGGGCTTTGCAGTTAAGAGTGAAAAGGAAAAAGACATTTCTCTTAAGAAGTGTCTTGAAAGAGTTTTTTGTATTACCAGAAGCAGCTACATTGATATTGACCTCCACAATTAGAAATGTACAACAACCACTTAGGTGACTTAATCTGGCCATGATTTTTAGCTGCAATGCCAAAATCTCATTGTTATAAATGATCAAATCGGTGGCCAAATTTATCAAAAATTTAGCAATGATTTATTGGGTCAATTACAAAAAAATAAAAAAAAGAATTTCATGCAACCTCCACAATCAAGACAGCGTCAACCCGGGAACCGACGCTGGGTGAAGCCAGAGGTTCGACCGACAGAGTGACGGCCTCCCCTCAAAGGTTCACACCGATTGCTTCCAGTGTCCAGTTTATATACAGTTTATTCTGCCTGAGGCATAGGTGACCACATCTTTCTATTCACTTCTTCGAATGCAAATCCACTTCTGTACAAACACAAAGACAGCTCCCAGTTTGCAGACAAGAGTCTGAATGCACAGGCAGAGTTGGTTTTCATATGTAATACGTTGGTATCGGTTCCTGGAAGCCACAGATGCAATCAGGGTGAGTCCAAGTCTCGTGAAATTCTTGGAATCACAGGCCAGGAAGGCCTTGATGTTATCTCCCAGGTGCAGGAGACAAGGAAATCACCGTTGATGGTTCGGGAAGGTCCTATTCAGACGTAAAACAAACCTGATACTATCTCGGTGCTGCCTGGAGTTAGTTATAATTTGAATAGGACTCTTCTCCTGGCTGGGGAGGTTGGCACATAACTTTCACAATATTTTATATCTACATATATCTACTTAAACAGCATGAATTAACTCTATTACATATCACATGATCAAATATGTTGCTATCCTTTAAACAAGGAAGGAGAGCACAAATACCAACAATTCCCATCAGCCTTCTGGGTTGGAAAGACCGTTTAATTTATGCTCCCTTAGCTGTCAGCCTAAACTGTGCTGTGCAAACCTTAGGTCTATGTTGGACCTTATAAACTTCTTGAGCACCAACTCAGGTGCAAATCTGCTACAAAACCCTTCAGGCACCACACTGATTTAGAGTGGCAGGACTTCACTTTTCTAGCACAGAATTTATTTCACTTGCTCCTTCAAGTCATTTCCAGAGTGGAAGTGAAATCAGTGCCTTGCTATCTGGATGTGAGAGGATTTTCCTCCTGTCCCGACAGACAACAGGGGAAAATATTTGTTTCTATTATACCATTACATCTAAATCTTTGGTTTGAGAGCAAAAGGAAAATGTTCCTTTAAGAAGGAATTTCTGCCTGGACTTCTTGGCATGAGGACAAACTGTGGTGTGCTGGCAAGAGGAGCACTGTCCCTGTGGGTACAAACCCCCTGAAGGATGAACAGGCTGCTGTCACAGGGGCCACACCTGCAGCATGAAAACCCACCGTGCCATTAACTCGATGCAAACTAAACACAAGTGACACAGCTCTGCATCCTCAGCAAGGACTTGCCTCTGCAGAGATGTTACTGACAGACTCAGCTCCTGTTTGCAAGTGCTGTTAAATTGTCACACAAATCAACCACCCCTCCCTCTCTTGTCCTTCTTGGCGTCCGACTGCTGAGCTGCTGCTGAGAAAGAGGAGGCAGAGTCCTTCAGGGCAAACAGGGACTTTCCAATGGGCAGAAACTTCCTCCTTTCTTTTGTTTTCAGTGACAACAGAGGGGTTTGTCTTCAGTCTCTGTGTCAGCAGGGAAACTGTGCCTGCCCATCACACCTAGGATCTGAACAACCTGGATTTTTATTGGTGTAAAACCCACAGTGACCTGACCTTCTGCAGGAATATGGAGAGAACAGTCAAAAGGGATTCCTGGAATGTTGCAATAAGCAGATAGTGGTATTAAACATATATAGATAAAAAGGCATAGAAGCTCATAAAAGCATATGGAACTGGGGGTAAACCTAATAAAAAGAAGCATTTTATTGTAATAAAGAGTGAGAGTTGCAGAGCACAGTGTGAGAAATAGCCACTCACTTTTCATAGTTTAGGAAGGTTTATTAAACCTTATCAAAAATACAACAGAAGACTGAACAAAGAAAAAAGGTTACAGCACCGGGAGCAAAAGACTTTCCTTGCCATGTGCTCAGCCCCCTCACACTGGAGGCTTTCCCTTTTTAACCCTTTAACCCCTCCCGAAGTTCTGTCCATCAACCCCTCCTTCGCTGTCCAGTGGTGGAGATCTCTTCCTCAAATCCTGATTGGGGATCAGGTGTCGCCATAGTGACAAGCCGGCCCTCCCAGATGTCCCAACCCCAGCTGTCCCTTGATAACCATGGGATGGGGTGCAGCATAACTGTAAATCTATAAAACTTTTCTTAAGTTATATACATGATATTTGTCTATTAATTGTGAGAGTCAACCATGATGAGCATTACTCATCTATCACAACAGGAGAAGAAGTTTCTGGTGGGAGGAACACTGGCTTTAAAGGTAGGACTAGCTCTTGAGGTCTGATTTGTTCCCTCTTTCAGATTACAAGGAAGTCATGGTGTTCCAGAGTAGAAGCTGGAGCCAAAAGTTTGAGAACAGGCTGTAATAAGATGGCCAGAGTATTTTATCTGTATCTAGGAAGAAGCCCTGCAGAGCTTCTCTTTAGCTTTGACTGAAAATAGAAGTCCTGTTTTTACCAAGAACTTTGATTTCTTGGTGTTTTGGAGGAAGAAAAAGAAAACCCCAAACCTCCTGAAGTCTGCATTGAGGTGAGGTGTATCACAGAGGGCTGAGGACTCACCAAGGCAAGAGACCCTCCTGTAATTTAAACTGTGCTTTCAATAATAACAATAATTTCTCCGGACATGTTGATTTCAGCAGGTACCAGATTCTCTTTTCTTCTGGCCTTCCACATATCACTAAGGAAAGGTGAGGCTGTGTCATACTCATTTGCGTTTTTAATTCTTCAGAAGTCAAAACTGAATTCAAGTCAGGTTCATTAACACTGCAATTTACATTCTTCTAAAATCTTGTAGCCTTTTATATTTGCCTGGAGATTTGAGCTTGTTCCTTGAGAAGAAGAAAAGACTACATATGGTACTAATCCTTTTTTTGATATGAAACAGTTTTCAACAGAAAACGGGGGAAAATGGCTTTGAACACATCTTTCCTTGGAAGAAAGGTGGCTGCTGCAGCAAATACTTACAAGGAC
The DNA here is from genome assembly GCA_039654755.1 of Calcarius lapponicus. NCBI lineage: Eukaryota > Metazoa > Chordata > Aves > Passeriformes > Fringillidae > Calcarius > Calcarius lapponicus. The sequence continues at coordinate 51,680,945 of CM077481.1, read as the reverse complement.
AAAAAGGCATGAGCTGTCATTCTTTGTTATTGTGTGTGCATGAAATATTGTTACTAAGCCTCTGTTTTCAAGACTATAAAACACACAGTGCAATGAGAATATCTATTTAATCTCCTCACCAGTACAATTTATGCTGGATTCTGAGAGCCCTGCTTACTTGCTTTAATGCTTTGATTACTCCTGTGAATGTTCAAAAGCCATTTACCACAGCACTCAGCCTCTGGCAGATATTTGGCCTTGAAGGAAAACTTTTTACTAATTTTCTTCCTCTCTGTTTTAAAACTCACTGGGCTCAGTTAATAACAAGAGCTAGAAAGCCAAAGCATATGGGAAAGCACTATTTATTGTAGCAAACACCTATGGTGTCAGAAAATGTCCTTTAGATAAAATCAGAATTTCCAAGGACTCTATCCTCTCCCTCTCTCCCTTTCTCTTTCCTTTTCCTCTTTTTTTTTTTTTTTGCCTTTCCCTTTCCCATTCCCTCATCACTTCTTTGTCTCTTATTTTCACAGAGAGAGGTTTTTATGACCCATCCCCTTCAAAGGGATTTACCAGCCCTTCATTAACTCTGCCAGATGCTGTTTGAAGGTGTTCTCTCCGTTCTCTGAGAGGCATCTCTGCACCATCCTGCCCCTGCAGATGCTCTCGCTTGGTGGCAGAGGCTGCCACAGCACTGCCAACAACAACTCTGCAGCCAGAGCTGCAGAATTTGTCATTGCTGACCTGAAAGTGCCAGCCTGGATGGAAATATCAGTAGGAGCTCACGCTCTGCCTCCCCGTGCTGACAAATCCCTGGAATCCCTCCTGCTGGGCTCTGTGGCAGCACTGCCAGGGAAGGCAGAGGATGTGACAAATCCTTAGGGACAGCTCGGGCTGACCCTGGGCAGCAGCACCTTCCCTTGGCCCATGGTCAATTCTGCAGACAGGTATGGCCCCGCTCCTCAAAACACTCCTTGCTTTTTGGGGGAAATCCCTTCAGCTTTAGTCATTCAAGGCTCTGAAAGGGCCCAAAGACTCAACCCTCTTTTTTCTGAAAAAGCAGATGATGGGCAGTTCTTCAGCCCATGGAATTAAAAATAAATTCCTTTGACCTAAGTAGCCTCCAAGCACATATTTTGTGAAGGAATTACTTTGCCACACATGGTGCACTTTCCCTCTTTCACTGCTAACAAGATCCCATTGTTTGATGCAAACAGGCCCAGGATATTTTCATGAATAACTCACAAAATAGCTCACAATCAACCTCTTGAGAAAAGCAAAGTGTGTTTTCTAATGTAACTGTTATGTTTGGCCAATTATCCCTTCATAAAAAAAACCAAACAATATTACAGATAGTAACAATTTTAATTGAATATATAAAAAAATAAAATTGGATACAATATAATTTGATTATAATAAGGGATAATTTGGTTCCAATAATAGTGCATAAGCAAAGATGACCGCAGGGTACGGAGTGCAGGACTCTTGGACCCTTGCCACCTCACGTACAAACTTGCCAAGTGAAGATTCCCCCTTTTATGCCATGTGTTAATATTGTCTCCTCCCATTTTTGATTCATCACACTTTTACCTCCACCCTCATCACAACCCCCCTTCCCGGCAGATGTTCACAAGGACAGGAAGAAAGAAGCCGAAGATAAAGTTGCTAAAAACAAGCAGAAAGGAAGAAAAGCCTGGTTGGGTCCCAGAAAATGTTAATTATAAGGGATTTATTGCTTTGATATTAAGATGTAGCGGTATGTTAGTTTTGGCTTGCATCGTACTGGCTTGGTGCACATGTGTAACCCGAAGGTGAAATAAAGGACACAGAGGAAGACTACAAAAACCTTCATCAGACAACCTCCAAAAGACTTGTGCGACCACCAAACTAAGTGGTGGCGTATGTGCAGTAAAGGTGGTAATGAAGGAGGAGATAGAAGCATGGCAAACCGAAAATAGGAGGAGATGGTAATAACACATGGCATAGAAGGGGGTAATTTTTACTTGGCAAGCTTGTACGTGAGGTGGCACGGGTCCATGAGCCCTGCACTCCGTACCCCGCGGTTATCTTTTGCTTATGTGCTATTCTTGGAACCAAATTATCCCTTATTTTAATTGTATCCAATTTTTTTTTTTAATTTTAACTATTCAATTAAAATTGCTACTCCCTTTAATATGGTTTGGTTTTTTTATGAAGGGATAATTGGGCAAACATAACAAGTGCAAGCAAGGTTCCTGCAGCCATTCAGTCAAATAAGAGGAAACAAGTGTCTCTTTAGCTGACACAGTCTCTGCACACAGCTTTCTCCCCCTTCTCCTGGTGCCTTTCCCTGACTCCAGGAAGAGCTGCAGGAAATGCTGTGTGAGCCATGATGATGGAAGAGCTACTGATAAAAACACTGGGGTGATGCTTTCAGAGGAGTCATGAATGGACGACAGACTAACCTTCCAGCCAATTGTATGCCAAAAGTTTCCATTATTTAAATAATTGACTGCAATAAATTAGTAAAAAGAAAGATACGGAAACAAATTAAATCTCCCACAGCTGCTGGCTTTCCTCAGGCTCCATGGTCTATGTATTGCTAGACTTCCTTTAGGCAGAATATTAACTGCCCTGACTTGTTGGAGACTGACGCAAGGTCTCATCTGTGGTGAGCAGTCACTAAAATTAGCTCAGCAGGGGCATCTTCAGCTGTCCAAGTGTAGCAGAAATACATATTCTGCTTCATGACTGTGTGGCAACAGCTGCTGGTGTGGATTTGTCAGCGTTGCTTCATGGATTACTCCTGGGAAGGAACTCTGTGCATAGGCACAGTATGATGGCTTTGATCTCCTCTAATTACTCCAATTGGATGATGGCCAGAACTTTTAGGCAAAAAGCATCATGACAGAATAATTTACAATATTCTCCAAACTACTCCTGTGGTTTTGATTTTCTTACTGATTAGGTTCAGGGTCTGGCCTCAAGAAATCAGTCCAGAAAGAATAGGCAAACCTCAGCTTGCAAGTTAGAGTGCAAGTCTTTAATCTGCTGTTTTTGCAGTATCTAGAAACAACTTTTCAACATATTTGAAAAAAACCTCTTATAGTTCTTGCTATACCTATCCAGAACCTGACTCCTCGTTTTATTTTGATTTGAGATCCAAGCATGATTTTTTTCTGGACAGGGAAGTAAGAACCAACTGCAAATACAAACTACAAGTGTGAATCTATACTGCAGGAACTGAGCTTGGAATTAAAGGCCATGGTAAATGTGAACATTTAGTGCTGACATAGGAGCCTTCTGCAATGCTCCACCAACACATGGCTCACATTGCTACAAATTCTCTTTCTGATGTTACAGAGTGTTGAAGAGATGACTGTAAGTAAAAAAAATAGCCAGAATGGTAATTTTTGTTCATATGGCGAACAATGACTATCTAATAATTCAGAGCTCATAGAAGTGAGTATTCAGATTAGCACTTAGTACATGCTGGCAGTTTTAATTTGAAATCAACAGGTTTATCCAAATCAAGTTATCCATAGGAATTAATTTGCTCTAAAAATGCCTCATTGTCTGATAAGTTTAGTAGAAATTTGCAAAGTCAACAGTCCACAGATTACCTTTTCATGTCTTCTTTAGTGGCTATTCTGCAGGAAAGACTAATCAGTTTGGATGTAATTAAAGAACAAAACCATAAGACTGCACAGCCTTTTAAAAATATTTTAAAATAAATTTTCAAATCAACAGTCTGAGTTGGACTCAGAATAAAAACTCTACCAAACTTCAACTCCATTGGAGGATTCCCTTGTCATGCAGTGAATCAACTCTACATTCAGAAGATTAAAAGTCCCAATTATGGTGGTTTTGGTATAGTTAGGAACTGGGGAAGGGTCTTCTTCCTTCTCAGCTCCATGCTGCAGTGCCTTTGGGATATGGCCTGCTGGCCGTTGTTTGTGCAGCCCTGGTGTTTCTACACGAGGCAGAAAGTGCAATGGCATTTCCAGCCAAAAGCCTGTGAGGAGTGGGGCAGCCAGAGCTGTGCCAGATACAGGCCAGCAGCTGTGCCGCGAGAGGGTTTTGGTTCCTGCCCGGTGCAGCTGGCGCATCTCTGCCGTGACTGCCTCCCCTTCCCAGGTGCCCATGGACAGCAGGTGCAGGGTTCTGCAAGGGGTGTGGACCAGGGTGGGGATGTCTGCTGGCAGCCAAGTGCAGCGGAGAGAAAACAGTCCAGGATGTTCTTGGAGTGTGTGACAGAGAACTTCTGACACAGCTGGTGACTGAGCCAGTGAGGGAAGGCACTGCTGGACCTTCTGTTTGTGAAGAGAGAAGGGCTGGTGGGTGACAGGAGGGTTGGAGGTGGCCCTGGGCTCAGAGATCACAAAACGCTTGTGTTTGATTCCCAGAGAAGGAACGAGAGATGTTGGGGAAGTGTTTACCTGCAACAAATGGTGGATTTGTTAAGCTTTAACAGGCAGTGCTTAGTCGTACCTTCCCTCGCACCAGTGGTTAATGTGTGCAAGTGGATATCTTAGGCTTGAGAATAAAGACAATGGGCCTACTGAGGAGGTAGCTGCAATGCATTCAAGGAGAAGAAGGCTCTTAACCATGGAAGGAGAATTTGAGGAATGGGATGTTCACCACATGACCGCCAGAGACCCTCAAGAGACCCCTACTCAAAATGTCAGTAATTTTGGGGAAGTGATTTAAACATGTCAAATACTTTGTGAGAATGTTTAGCCTGTGAATTTGAGCAAAGTAATGACTAAAAGTAATGAAAGTAATGTCTTAGTTCCATGGATGCTAACACGTGGGTGTGCACGTTTCAGGAAAGTGATTCCCCACGCACCCAGCACTGAAATCAAGTAATGCCTCTTTTCTCACACTGAGCTGGCAGTGTGGATCGGCATAAAGAATGGTTGAAATGAAATCTTTTCCAGCTGTTTCCATCTTGTTTACCTTTTGGGGGACCAAGGCTCTGTGCTGCAGGTGTCCTGGATGTGTGCAGAGCAGAGCAGCCCCAGAAACCCCTTGGTTTGCCCATAAGTTGCCATGCCAGGTGTGCCCAGCTCTGGCAGGAGAAGGAGCCCGCAGCGCAGTGGGCACTGTGCCCTGCCCAGCCGGGGCTCTCTGGCACAGAGCAGCAGCAGCAGCAGCGCCAGCACCGTTCAACCTGCTCCTGCCTCGGCTGCCCCTGGCACACAGAAGCCTCTGGAAATCAGCACCGCCAGTCGTGTTCCCAGCTTGGAGCAGCTGCTGCTGGCGGGCAGATGCTGCCAGTTCGACTGCTTCCAGAGGGGAAGAAAGGCAAAACAGAGGAAGAGATGTACATACAGAGCAGCCCTGGGAACATCCAATAAACATGCAGATACATGGGGTGAATTGTTAGGAATTACTTCAGCCGCTATGCCAATAGTGCTTTCTTTCCTGATTCTGTACAATGCTTTGGGCCATTTTCTTGGTCTGGTTTCCTTTGCTTGGGTCCCATCTGAGCGCTCAGTTGGGGTACAGGCTGTAGGTGCTTGGGGCACTCCTGGAGTTCCTCTTGGATCCCTTGAACAACAGGGTTTGGCCCATGGCGGGAGTTTGTGCTGCTTTGTGTCAGAGGAGAATTTCTGAGGCCATTTTGTGTTTGCTGTAGGGAAGGTTGGTTATTGCTTTGCATAAATTCACAGACTAACATGCTTTGTGATGCTTTGCTTTGTCATACTTTGCTTTGTGATATCAGGGCATGGTTGCCACATCGTCGTGCTGACATCAGAAAGTTGCCTTGTTGCATGGAAGGCCTCAGTGCCAGAGCAGCCCTAGGGCTTGCTCAGATCAGGAGCATCCTCCTGATTGTGTCATTTGTCAGTGTGTAGCTGCACACTGACAGGAATCTTTGTTTTTCTAGTGTTCGTGTAAACTTGAAGAACAGTGCTACAATGATTGAGCAAATTGCTGCTGCAGTTTGCACTATGTATGGCACTGTTTATTCTGCATATTTCATGACTAGCCTGGCAAGTAAGTAGAGGTTTCAACTCTCTTTAGGTTGGGGTGTAACCTAACCTGGCTTTCGCATGTCTTCCTTCTCTTTCTTAGAGACTGAGTTGATTTTGAAAGAGAAAGAGCATTAGGATGCCAGTGTTTTGGTAAAACTCCTGTCAAGATGTCAGCTAAAAAGGGAGTGTCTACAGCTAAAAAGGTGTAGCCACAGGGGCAGCATTTACAAGGGAACCTGCAGGGCTTCCATTCCCTCCACGGGAGAGTCTGTGGCGGGAGAGTCTGTCATTTCCTCAGTTTGCTGGATCAAGCAGGACAACTTCCAAAATGCTGGGAAGACTGGGAGGCCTTCTCAGAAGGCCTGCTAAAGACTTTGTAGCTCTCCCCAGAACTGAGGGAAAGCTTCTTTTATTCTAAATTTTGTAATGAAAGGATTTGACTCTCTATTTTGACCCTTGACTGAGTGCTAAAATAGTGATTCCCTTTGCAGTGAAGTGCAAACGCCAAAGCAGTGAGTGTCTGCTCCTGAACCCTGGAGCTGCTGCTGTGCTGTTTCACAGTAGAACTGCTACCGCTCCAGGGAATTTTGGGGAAGCTTTTCTGGGTGACTGTTTTCAGCAACTTAATGGGAATTAGTGCATGCAACTTCTTTTTTTTTTTTAAGTACCTGAAAGACAAGAGAACAAAAGCTGCTTTATCTGTTGGACAGAACAGAAGCATTGAGTGTTGAAGAACAATTTGCATTTTCTTGATCATGTTTGTATTTGTTTACTGGCTAAACAGGCCGAAGTGTAGGCACAACCAAGATTATTGTCCTGATCTCTTGCTGGCTGTGTGGAAGAACTATGTCATGTGGAGAGATGTTGATAAAGAAAAAACCTCTCTGTTTGGGTTGACTTCTTCTCTTCTGTGGGATTCAGCAGCCCAGGCAGTTTTCTCACAGCACTTGTTCATTTTCCCTTGCCCACTCCAGATCACCTGAGGCGTGTATTCAGAGGTGCTGATCCTGAGGTGAGTGAGAAAGGAACATTTCACGTTCCTGGTGCTTCGGAATTGTAGAGCAAGCTGTGAGCTTGGCCTGTGGCAGTAGAGTGTAGAGGGCCAGCTGGGTAGGCTGAAAGAAAATCCATTTCCATGTCTGCAGCAGCAATAACAAAGGCATGGCTGGCTATTTCCTAATTTTCCATTTCAGAACTTTCAAGGAATGAAAAGCTCATTTTGCAGAGAGAATGTTGCTTCTTGATAGTAGCCAGGGCATAATGTCTAATTCAGAACGATTAACAATTCTGTTGAATTAGCCCATTTAAATTTAGTCGCGGCGACTTAGAATCCCATTGTTATCAAAGTTTCTGATTTGTCCTTAGTAGAGCTGGTTGTAGAAACAGAGCTGAATAGAATAAAGTGTTGAATAGAAATAAGGTTATAAATTATAGGTAACTTTCTGCTGTCCCTCACACTGCTGTCTGTCCACAGATCACAGAATCAACAGCAGCCTCTCCTCTGGCTCCCTCTGCTCATGGAGAGGAGGCTGAAGAGGAGGCAAATGAGGTGGATGAGCGCCGGCCTGCAGCTGTGGTCACACCACAGCCTGAACATTCTGAAGCTGTAAGTGGCAGTTGTGTGTGCTGCTGTCTTTAGTGCAAGGCAGAGCTGCCAGTTTCTGACCAGCCAGCACTTTGCTGTTGCAGGCTGAGGATGCTGAGTGCTGGAGTCCTGCCAGGACCTAGTGATTGCCCCCAGCCTGTGACAGCTGGACAATGGGCTTTGATCTGTTGAGTTTAGGCACAAGCTGCCTGGCATTTTGATAGGGGCCAGCCTGAAGCATGAAGGCTCCCTGATCCCAGAGCAGGGAGCATGTCAAAGACACTGTGCTCAGCCTTGTCAGATACACAGGGGACACTGTGGCCTGGAGAGACCTGTCCCCCTGCACAGACTGGCCAAGTAGCTGCAGGCACAAAAAAATGTTGATCTGACCACACAAGCTCTTTGTGGTGCTTTGTCCCCACAAACTACTTGGGTGTGCGTACTTGGGAGTATTTCAGAGACACACTGGGGATGTAGAGTTGCTGCTTGAAGTCAGGGATTTTGGTGCCTTTGTTGCCAGGTTGCTCTTTTGCCTCTTCAGGCAGAGCAGCCAGTAGCAGAGCAGATGGGTGCTCTGAGTCTGCCTGTTTCTTGGTCTTTGATAAGCTGCAAGGAGATGACTGTGTCGTCCATGAAGCTGTGGGGGGCCATTCTTGTCTAGTGTGGCAAAAGAAACAAAGTGAGGAGTTCTGAACCCTTCTTCTGAGGCAAAAACCAGACACTGCATGTGTCTGTTGATCCCTTCTATTGTGTAGTTTGCTTTGAAAACTGCATTTGACAACTGCATTGGCGCCTAGAGTGGGAGCAAAGCTGCAAGTCCTTGACTGCTGTCTTGTAATGCTAAAACCAGGATGTACACCTTGCAATGGTGCCTGCTGTATCTGAAGTGAAATGGGCACCTTTGTGGCTGGGCAGCTGCATGGGCCAAAAGGAGGCAGGGCTGGCGGCCTTGAGCAGCTGCAGATGAGGCAGCGTGTGGCCAGGTGGCCAAGAAGGCCAAGGGCCTGTGTCAGCAGCAGTGGGGCAGCAGGAGCAGGGCAGGGAGTGTGGCCCTGTGCTGTGTGCACTTGTGGGCCCTGGGAAGCAGAAAGTCATGGAGGGGCTGCAGTGTGTGCAGAGAAGGACAGGGGAGCTGGGCAAGGGGATGCAGCACAAGCGCAGTGAGGAGGTGCTGAGGGAGCTTTAGTCTGGACAATGGGGGGCTCATGAGGGACCTTCAGGCAGACTTCCATAGATCCACAGATCCAGTGCTCAGCACAAGGGCTGTTTTCCTGCCAAACATCCCTTCACTGCATCCAAGTGCTTTAGACACTGGAGTAGGTAAGACTTTAATATTTTGTTTGTTTATTTGCTTGCTTGTTTGCTAGAAGGAGAAGCCTTGTGTAATTTCTCCTTCTCCGGGGAGCAAGGGAGCTTTTTCTCAATCTTTCCTGCCCTTTTCCAGCACTGGCAGAAACACATCTCTTTCAGGTTAACGGCTCCCATGTCTTTTGGCAGCCCAGGGAATCAGTGTGTGTTGTGTTTGGGAATTGAGCAGGAAATCAATGCCCTTGCATTCCAGCTGGTGCTCAGAGACTAGAGGAGCTGGGAGGGGCTGGGCTGCATTTCTGATTCCAGCCACTTTAGCACCATCAGTGCAGTCGAGTCCAAGGGAAGAACTTGTCAGAGCACAGATGCACAAAGAGTGCAGTTCCCAGTGCAATGCTCTGGGTCTGATTGCATTCCATAAGGACCTACATGCTCCAGGATCCCCAAGAGTGTGGGTTACTGAAGCAACAGGAGAGCAAGTCCAGGATGGCTGCTGATCGGGGCACTGCAACCGAGTGTTGATGTGTGTAGCGACAGAAAGGACAGTATTGATTCAGGGTGAGCCCCACGTCCACGTGGGGAATAATGTGCTTTGACTCTATGATTTAGAAGGTTAAACAAATGCTTTCCTAAGCTATGTTAGATTACACTAGTACTATATTAAAACTATACTAAAGAGATACTGTACTAAAAAGGTACTAAGGAAAAACTTGTGACTGTCTCCAGACAGTCACGACACAGCTTTTATCTAATTAGCTAATCAAGCTAAACAACTATCACTAAAATCCAATGAACAAATCACTTTCAGTAAACAATCACTATAACACATTCTACATGTACTAAACAACAAGAACAGCAAGTAGAGATAATTGTTTTCTCTTCTTCTATAAGTTTCTCACTACCTTCCCTTAAAAAAGACCTAGGAGAGCGAATTATATCTCTCTCTGTTCAAAGCATGTAAATACCACAGAACAGTAAAAAGAGATTATAAAAGTGAGATCTGTCTATTTATCTATCTATTTGAATCTTCCTGGCTCTGCTCCAAAGCAGTTGAAGATGCAAAGCGCACCTAAAGGCATCCCTTCAGGAGAGGAGTAGTGACAAGTTCCATTGACTGATCCTGAGCAGGCAGAGATGCTTCCCCCTGCAGAGATGGTTGTTTTTTCCCCCTCATGTTTTCCTACTCCAGCCTTTTCTGACCTGAAGCCTTCTTTTTATCCTTTAAATTTCTGCGTGTCCTAAGGGAGTGGAACTATCCCATGCTGTAGTTGGGGTCTGGTGACTTTGCTCATACATGTATTACATGACACAGGGTTTCCTTTGCTGGCATCCCCAGGGCTGTGTAAGAGCATTCGGTAATGGGGCCTTATGAGAGTCTCTGTTACTGCTGGTCAGAATTCTCAGTTGACAAAAGAGGGAGAAGAAACACCTTGGTCCTCCTCCATATACTGAGATGGCCATAGAGGTTCTCTGACTTCCATCAAAGATCTTTGCATGCATCCTTATCTCCTGAATGACCAGGTTTTCTAACAAGCCTGTGGATGTCAGAAAGGCAGGAATGCTGGTGCAGTCCTGAAGAGAATGTGAACTCCAGAAGTGTCTCTCACAAGGAGTGAGCTCACCCAGGAAGCCACCTGCAGAGCCAGGATGGAGCTGTGGGACAGGGCAGGGTGTCAGTCACTACTGAAAGACAAACAGGACATGGCAGAAGCAGAGGGAGGCCCTCACCAGACCCTTGAGAAATGCCACACCTTCCCTGTCAGCTGCCTGAGAGGCTGTTGGAGCTTCAGATGGCCCCTGATTGTCAGGCCAGGGCCACTTTGGAATCTGTGCCTCCCTTGAACAGAGAATGACCCAGCAGAGAAGCAGCACAGTGCTTTGGGAACGTGTGAGCCCAGCAGTCTTTGAGTCTTGGCCCACAAAGGTCGTATGGGAAGTTGAAACCCATCTTCTCTTGCTTTCTGTGCAGGTGCTTCTAGAGAGAGAGCAGGAGCAGATTGCTTCCTCAGAGATGCCATGGCAGACTCAGGGAGAGCTGTTCCCAGCCGGAGAGCAGGAAGAGCAGCTCAGGCAGCAGGTGGAAGAGCCACAGGAGAATGGCCAGGTAAGCCTGACTGGCCAGGTGACAGAGGGAAGGGCAGGGCGAGGGGCATAAACCAGAGCTCTTGGGACTGAGGAGGCCAGGAGTCCCACAGGCACTGGAAGCACAGAGCCTGGGAATCCGCAGAGATCAGCACCAGGACAGGATGGTTACAGTGGAAGCAGAGCTGGGTAGGGAAGCAGAAAGAAGGGGCTGAATAAATGTGATTTTGAGGGTAAAAGAGGGAAAAGCTGAGCCTGATGGCAGCTCTCAGTCACTTGCTATGCTTTTGTGTGTACAGAACATCAAGGCAGAGCCACAAGCAGAGCTGCCTGAAGCTCAGAGTGACATCATGGCAACGAAGAGGAGGAATGAAGACGTCCAAGAGGAGAAGAATCTCCCTATGCAGAGGGGCAACCAACAAAACCAGGTGAATGAAGGAATGGCAGCCACTCTGCTTGTGAAACAGAGTCCTTTCCGTTGTTGTTTACAGAACACTGACGAACAGATGCAGGCACGGCTGCAGGAAACTGAGGCTAGGATCAAGTCAAGAAAGAAGAGGCTAGACGAAAAAATTGAAATCATAAAAGAGAAAATTAATCGCCTCCTTCAGGAGCCAAAGGCTCTAGAAAAGCAAGTGAGTGAAATAGCAATAGCCACTGCAGTCACCCAAGGGGTGGTTTGTGCCCTCCTTGCCTTTCCAGTGCAGAGCAGCAGGGGGGGGGGGGTGATGCCTCTGAGTGCCGTCCTGAGAGGCCTCTATCAGAGGTGCTCTGAAGGACACTTCCTGCTCTGCTGAATCTCAGCTGATGGTCTAGACAGTGGCATTACTCCTTTGGCCATTTAGCCAGCAGTCATCTAAATGAACTCCTGCTGGCTTCTTCCAGGTGACCTTGTTTCTAGAGGTGTTTTTGCAGGCAAACATGGTCACTCACATAGATTTGGAATATGAACTACAAGCTGTCTGTATCCCTTGTGAATCTGCTCCTGTCCTTTTCTTTACTTTCTTCCCAGTCAATGACTCCTGGCTGACGGGGACAAGCTGTAGTCTCTGACTGCTTTGTTCTGTTTGACTTGAGGTGGAAATGTCGCCATCCTACCTGGCAGCCTGCAGAGAGCTCCAGCAAATGAGGGGCAACCAAGAGCCCCGAGGCTGGCATGAGGCCCAGGAACTGTACCATCCAGAGATGCTGCAGGATAAGCACGTCGCGAGGAAGGTGCAGAAAAAGAGAATTTCATGGCAGGAGGTAGAACATTAGAATGAGGAGCTGCAAATGTATCTGCAGACCTAGGAGGGGGAAAGGAGTCTTTGGGAGGAAGTGGAGCGGTCATTGCTGCAGTCATCCTTTAGAACAAGAAACTGGCTATGAACTCAAGTAAAACCAGCTTTTGGTTTTGACCATTTGGTTTCACAAGTGGACATCCAAAGCAATCCAGTTGAAGAACTCTGCATGTGGCTGACAGCAGCTTCCTAAGGGCTTGCATTTCAAATGGCAATCTCTCTTGCATTTCAGGGCAATCTCTGCCACACCTTCCTGACATCAACTCATTTCTTGTCTCAGATCTACACCGACTCTGACACTGAAGCTGCTGCAGCAGCAGCAGCAGTGCCGTCCCAGGGAGCCTTTGCTCCCCAGCCGAAGACGTGGAGCCTGAGCACTTGCTTCACCTCCCATGCTGACCCAGCTGCTGCTCAGCAACAGGAGATGGCGGGTGACTCCCAGGAGCAACGGAGTATGTCTGGTATCTTTCTTATCTGAGGGACAGTGTATTTTGTGCACGTGTCAGCATAGCTGTGCCAAAGGGTTCTCCTCAGTTTAGTGTCACAGAAGTGCTGGCATTGCTCTGAGGCAGCAAGAGAGAGTTCTGGGTGTTCCTGCTGCCTCTGAGGGCAGCTTAGACTGGCTGGAGTTTGCCTGTGCTTCCCTCTCTGCCAAATGCAGAAGCAGGGATTGTTCCTGGATCAGCAGAAGGCTGTGACTGCTTGAGTAGTAGCCACTGGCAGAAGCCCTGCTGAGATCAGTCTCTAGGAGAACACATCAAGCCCTTTGTGATTCTGCAGCACAACCCAATGAATCTGCTTCTTGACCTTAAGAGCTGCCAGTGCTGTGCTCTCAGATAAGACCTGGTAGGGCTGAGAAGAGAGCCCAGTGGATTCTGTGTCTACCATCCCCTGTTGGGACAAAAAGGGCACTGATCGGGACGTTGATGTGGCTGATCTCAAAGCCCATCCTGTTGTGTCCTGAATGGGGGCAACAGCTTGTAAGAGGCTCAGGCTCACTCTGGCTTCTTCCCATCAGTGCCTGTCAGTGCTCATGCTTGGGCTTTGCCAGCCTTGTTGTGGTCACTGCCCTGCCCCTGAGGGCTGGTGGGACTGCAGAGGCTGGAGCCTTCCTTAGCTGGGAGGGTCCCGCTGCCGCCCGGCGGCTGCAGCGCGGAGCTGCTTGAGGCAGCAGCCCCTTCTCTGGGCCGGCTTCTGCGTCGCACGGCCCGGACTCACAAGAGGGTCAGCATCTCCTCTGGGCAGCTCTCTGTGTCACAGGGGCGCCTGAGGAGCACTGCTGTCCTCTGTGCCCATGCCCGCCCTGCCGAGTTGGGACGATGCGGACATGTGTGGTGCCGAGAGGGTGAGTGCAATGGGAGCGACTGATCTGCGCTGTCAGGGTGAAGAGAAGCGGCGTGGTTCTTCACGCGGGGCACAGGCAAGGGAGCCTTTGAGCTCAGCCTGCTCATAAGGGGTGAGGGTCCTGATGCTGAAAGCCCCATCGGGATTGGTTCTAGCGCAAGCTGCTCTGGTTTACAAGTGCAGAGGCATTCTTCTTGCAAACTGCTGCAAGGTGGAAAAGATGGGAACATTTGGCAATATTCCTCCTGTTCTGAACTTGACATCTGTTCAGAGGAATTGATTCTAGATGTCCAGGTGCATTTAATCTTAGCAAGTAGGAAACCTTTTCTAAATCTCACAGTGTTTGTTCCCAAGAAAACAAAGGCACTGTTAGTTGCAGCTCTCCTTAATGTTTCTAGATGATAAACTTACTTGCCTTGGTAGGTATTCTCTTCTGGTCTCAGTCTCCTCTGAAGGTATCTCCCTGTGCTTCCCTGTGTGTCTGCTGTCAAGAGGTTTCTCACTTCAAAGGATGCTAGAAATCAGTCTCTGTGCCAGCCACTTGTGCTGTGGGCCTGCTGTTCTTTTCTTGTTGTTCCAGTTCCAGTTCCTGTTGTTGTTAGCCAGCTATCCACAAAGGGAGGGCTCAGAGCCCCAGACAGTGAGGCTGCCTTTTCTATCTCCTGGAAGGTGGGATCTCTGCTTTAAAGTGAACATCTTGCATTTTGTTTCCCTCAGGGAGAATGGTGAAGATGGAAAATCCTATTGTAAAATACATTGAAGTGGAAAATATTGGCAGTGGGTGAGTCCAAGCAACGTGAATTTTACAAAACTATGCACCGGGTGTTTTGCTGGTGGAATAGGTATCAAGTGTGAAGTCAGACAAGCTGCAAATGTGGTCAGGCACTGGGCTTAGATTATCAGTGCTGATCAGAATTTCTAAGTGTGCTCAGAAGGCATTGTCAAAGACATCTCCATGCTTCCAGTGTCCTGCAGGTTTTAGGCATTTACAGCACAGATCTCCTGTGAGGGCTGGCTTTCACTTCAAGGTCTAAATGGCTTCTCCTTTCTCTGCTTCTGTTTTGTTTCTAGGACTTTTGGAGATGTTTATAAAGCACTCGACACTGCCACAGGAGGAGAGGTAAATGTCAACAGCACCTGCAGACTCTGCTGCACTTGAGGGCTTTCCCCTGTGGTGTGAGCTGTGGCTGGAGCTTTGGGCAGAGCTGTGCTGAAAAGGCACAAGAAGCACAGACTGGTGCCAGCCCGCAAAATACATTTGGGACTTTGTCCTGCTCAGCTGCCGGAAGGAAGGCACGGAGGGCAGCGGTTCCTTTCAGAGAAGGACGCGCTCACTCGCTCTCCATTGCTGAAACAAAGATGGTGCCTTCAAGCACCTCACTGCTCTTTGGGGCTACAGCTTCAGAGTCCTGAATTCTCATTTCTGGCTGCCAGCAAATCCATCTGAAAGTTACTGGTAGTTCCTTAGCCACCTGCAGTGCTGCACTTGAGAACTGCACGTAGGGAGAGATCGGCAAGGTGTCCCTGAAAGCCCTAAGCCCTGCCTATATCACAAGATGTACCCACAGAGTATTAAGGCATGGATTACTTCTTCTGAGTCACAAACAAAGCAGCAGAGAGTGTGGTCAGAGGTTTGTGGGTGATAGCTGAGACACCGCTGTTACCAAGTGGACAAGGCAAAATGTCAGTGGCCCCACATGTCCTGTAACTGGCCCCCAAAAGAGCAGAGAAATGGGCTGTTGGAACATCCATTCCCATTCTGATGTCAATCACAAGGCAGTTTGGCACAGTTTGGCTGTGTCATTCCAAAATCACTCGCTCCATGTGAGAGAAATTGTTCGCATGCCACCAGCTTTTAATGTTACTGATTTTCAACATCATTTTAGGTGGCCATAAAGAAAATAAATCTTCAAGGAGTGATCAGAAAGGAAGGAACTTTTAATGAACTCACGGTCATGAAAATGAATAAGCACCGAAACATTGTGAATTATTTAAAGAGGTGAGTGGTTGTTATTTTATCCCAGCAATGTTTGTTTACATGCTGCAAACATGCAAAGTTATAAACCCATTTGGGTCACTGGCAGAAAATAGAGCTGATAATTATTGGTTAATTATTATTTCTCTACTTAGCACCAATGGATGGGAAGAGAATGCATTTTGTCTGCATTAATCCACGCTGACAAATGCAGTTTGAATATACTTCAAAAACCTGGATCAGCCCTATTTTACTAATTCAATACTCTCGAAGTTCACAGCGTCCACATTGTTTTGAGGCTTGATTTTTTGAAATTTTTCTCAGCACCTTTTAAGTTTTGATAAACCATCCTAGAGTGGATTTCCCTTGGATTGTTGTGCCTTTTCCATTACTGTGTACGCCAGGACGAATAGGTGTTTATTTCCAGAAGCACCATGTGTAACAGTTTTTTTTATCTGAGCTGTTACTAAACTGCACATTTTGCTTGCTGCCCATCTAAGACATCTCCTTTTTCACAGCTGTGCCTTTCTCCTTGAAACTGCACAGATGGCAAACAATGCACAGCCAGGAGGGAAAGTCTATTCCTTTTATTCTGTCCTCGTCACAAAGGCACCCAGAAACAACCGTTGCTGTTTCCAAACTGCAGCCTAGCCATGCATGTTTATCTCCATGCCCTTGTTTCCTTCTTTCAGCTACCTTGTGGATAAGCAGCTCTGGCTGGTTATGGAGTACATGGACGGAGGCACTCTGAGCGACATCATTGACGAGACTCACGTGTCTGAAGGGGAGATTGCAACCGTCAGTCGGGAGGTCAGGGATCCCACCTGTGCTTCAGAGAGTTGGGGCAGGATTGTCTGGGAAACAGGGGCTTGGAACTGGAGTGATTTCCTATGCCAAGCTTTGTTCCTGTGTTGCTGGTATGCTATGGGCAAGCAAAAGCATCTCAAGTGAAATGCCTGCCAGTGCCCCTGCACTCACTGTACTCTGTTCCTATACTCTTACCTTCTTCTGTTGTATTCTCACTCTTTCTCTTGTATTTGTATTTGCTGTTCTCCACCTTGCCTCTCTAAACATTTATCTCAAGGCTGTCTGCACTGCATTTCTTGCCGGTAAAAGCAAAGGTGCTGGTGGCAGGATTTGAAACTAAGAAAGAGAGAGACTCATTTCTCACAGTCTTTAACTGAAAAGGATAGTACTCACACAAAACAGTGTTTGCTTCAGGAAGGTGAAGGTGACTGATGTGATACTTCCAAGTCTGTGCTGATGCTAGCAAGAAAATCTTTGTCATGCAGCCTCCCACCCAAAAGTGATCTGCTTCATACCAAAGGGAGGCATTTTTTCTTTCTTGGCAAACCCTTGTTTGTAGAGAGCACGTCCACTGCAGCAGGAGTCATCCTGGCTGGTTTGCAGGGGACAGCCTACAACAGCAGGTGCTGTTGCTCTTCCCAAAGCTGACGTGCCTTTCCTCAAAAAGGTCCTGCTCTGCAAGTGTTAGAGCAGCAAGCTCTTCCTCTCAGTGGCCATTACTGTTCTGCCATTACTCCCCATTCCCCTGGAGAGGGAATCTTTTAGAGCTGTTTCCTTTCTTGTGTGATGAAATCACAACACTCATTTTTGCCCTCCCATTTCTGTTTTCTCGCTCAGTGCTTGCAAGGACTGGATTTTCTTCACTTGAACGACGTGATCCACCGAGATCTGAAGAGCTGCAACATCCTTCTCAAAACTGACGGCTCTGTCAAGCTGGGTCAGTGTATTCTTGGTCAGGTGCAGAGTTCCAGGGGTGTGAGTGTGGGGCTGCTTGCAGTGACTGCCAGCTCCCCAAAAATGGTGCTGATGGCAGCACAGGGACACCCACTGTGAGCTGATGACATGGTTGCAACGTGCACAGAGGTATAAGGAAGCCCAAGCAGTCAAGAGTGGTGTTGCTCTGTGTGTGTCCCTTCCAGACAGAGGGAGTTACAAGTCTAAAGCTTCAGGAAAATAAAGGCCACTGCTGGAGGTAGTGTAAAAAATGAGGGTTTTTTTTGAAGTGGCCAATTCCATATATTCTTGGCTAAAGCCCTGAGGAAATAGAGCGGGGACTGATTTTCAGCAGATGACACATTCTTAGATGCATTCTTAGCCTGAGAGTGGGGAATTCTTTTGCTTGGTTTCCTAATTGGAGCTGGCTTTCATGGTTTGTTGTTTTCTCCACAGCTGACTTTGACCTCTTTGCTCAGCTCACCCCTGAGCAGAGTAGACAGAGCTCCGTGGCCGGCACTTCTGGGTGGATGGCACCTGAACTGATGACGGGTCAACCATATGGCCCCAAAGTGGACATATGGTCTTTGGGAATCATGGGCATCGAAATGGTGGAACGAGAAGTTCCTTACTGGAATGCAACTCCTGTCTTGGTAAGGTGCAAATACTCATTGCTGCAACTGTCTTTCTCACCTGGCCCATGTTCTGTGTGCCATTGGACAAAATCCCATTGCCATCTGCTGGCACCACTCCACCAAGATCCCCTTCAAAAAATGTCCCTGCAACACATCAGCATCTGCCGTAGCTTCAGTTGTATCAGAAGGAAAGTGGCAGTTCAGAAACCTAACCAGTTCAGAAACCTGCTATTTTGGCCTCCAGCCATGCCTGACATTTCTCACTTGCTTTTTGAACCCTGTTGGAGCTCTGTCACTGAAGGACAGGAATTTTTCAGTGGAACGGTTGGATGTGTGATAAATATCCTTCAAAATGGAGGTTGAGTCTTCCTAGTTTCAGTTTCATAGAGAAAGAAAAAGTGAAAAAGAAACAACCACCAAAGCAAAGCCAAAGTGGTTCTGCTTTCTTTTCCTTTTTGAACCACAGCACATCAATCTTCCTCCATACTGTAGCATCTTTTCCAAATCCTGTGGGTCTTATAAATTTCCAGGTTTTCAAGTCATCTGTACATTGTTCAGTCGTGTGTGTGGGTGGCCTGGATAAGTTTAGGATGTGTTTTTCTCCGACTGCAGTTAGAATTGTTTGCCAAACCCTTGGCTGTTTCTTCGTACTTTAAGTTGATGAGCTTGCAGGCAGGTGCCTGGGCTGGGATCCAACGTGGGCAGTTGACACTGGTGCTGTGTTTCTTTACCACAGGAGCAGGGCCATCCCTGGCCTGCACAGTTCTATTGACAGGGAGGACTCCAGCTCCCCACCATGGCCACTGGCTGAGCACAGCTTCAGAGGGACAGGATAAAACCCCCTTTGTGACCTCTGGTGGTGTGGGAAAAGGAAAGAAAGCTTCCATAAATATTTATACTCAGGGGGAGTGTGTTTGTTGTTTTAGGCTTGGAAATTTTCCTCTGGGTTGAAGAGGATAATAACAAAGCCTCTTTGGTCACTATTTCAGTGCCACCAGCACAGAGCTGTTAGTATTGGGATGGGCATTTTTATGGCGACCAGGCCGCAGCCTGGGGTCATGGAGATCCTGCCAAACCTCCCATTTCTTACCTGACACTTTCTGCGATGGGCACACCTTTAATGCATTGACTTGAGTATCCAAATGAGCAGAGGGTGACCACAGGGATGACAGTTCTTCTTCTGATTTGACCATGAAAAGGTTTCCTTTTGTCACATAAAGAAGCTACAGCTTGGAGCTGAAAGACAGAGCTGCGGGTGGCTGCTGTGCACCCAAGCAGGCATTTTCATCTCAATATATTTGTGCATGCATCTTAATGTGTCTGTGTTGAAGATGAGATTCCAAATGTTTGTTTCCTTACCTGAGGAATACCTGGTGGATTTCCTTTCTTTCCATCCATTACCACTGTTTTCTAGAAGAGGACAATGAAGCTTGATGAGTTTTGTTTTATGGCAGCTGTGCTTAAGGGACCAACAAGCACTGCAGAGATACTTCTCATGTACTAACCCTTTGAAACAGTAGAGTCAGTATAGCAAAGTCCCTCTTCCAAAAAGCGTCTCAAGCTGGTATGAATCCTCAGGGAAGGAAATGTGCTAGTGGTGATGTAGTTCCCACTAACTAGGTCAGTCAATGAAATCAGCTGTCAAGGCAAAATGTGCTGAATGTTGGAAAAGCTGTGGCTGCTTGGGGTTTGGGTTTTTGGTTGGTACAGGAAAGTCATCTCTGGGTCTCTGCCAGGACAGAAACTGCCACTGCAGAGTGGAGCTTAAACAACGGGATGTGGGAGAGCAGTTACAGATGGGAAAGAAGCAGGTGGAGCCTCGTTTCCTTTTTCCCCAGCCTCAACTCCTGATAGCGATACGAGGGACGCCAAAGATGCAGCAGCCCAACCTATTTTCACCTTGCCTGCGTGACTTCCTGAGCTGCTGCCTGCAGAGAGACGAGGCGCTGCGCTGGTCTGCCAAGGACCTCCTGCAGGTAAAATGGGAAGGGGCTGCAGGTGAAACAGGGTCTGAGGGATGGGCTCCTCCTCCACTCAATCCAAGGAATCAGATGAGCCCCCTTCCTCCTCACCTCCACTCTTGGTGCTCTTCAAATGAAAAAGGTGAGGAATCCTAGACTGGGCTGGGCTGGCAGGGCCCTGTAAAGGTCCTCTGGTGCAAGTGTCCTGCAATGAGCAGGGACATCTTTAAAGAGATCAGGTTGCTCAGAGCCCTTTGCCCCCTGACCTGGAATGGTTGCCCCATCCCTGCCCAGGGATGGGGCATCTACCAGCTCTAAGGGCAACCTGTGCCAGGGTTGCACCATGCTCCAAGTAAACAAGATCTTCCTTAGACCTAATCTGGCTCAATCCCTATTATATATTATAAATACTATGCTATGTCCTATTGCAACTGACCCTGTTAAAAAAGGTGTCTCTTACTTCCTGAGAATCCCCTTTGAAATACTGGAACATAGCAATGAAATCTCCCTGGGACCTGTTCTCCTCCAGGCTGAATAACTCCAGGTCTCTCAGTCTGTCCTCAGAGGAGAGGTGCTCTGTCCTCGGACTGTTTCTGTCGCCCTGTTTTGTAATTTGGTGGGTGTGCAGTTTTATCTAATGGCAAAAGAATTGAAGCGGAGCAATGCAGGATACAGAGACATGAAATGGTGATGCAGGAAGCCAAGGAAGCCAGTCCCAGCTGAGCAGTCAGAGATTTGGCTGTGGGCAGGAGGGGCTGTGGGGGGCTCACTGTGAGCCTCTGAGGGGCCCTGGTTTGTGCCCCCCAGCCCACCCTTAGAGGTTTCTGCCACGCAAACAGGGACAGCTGGGAGGGACTTGTCCCAGCCCCATCTGCTGCCTGGCACGCTCAAGCAGACGGGAACTGTGCCAGGGTTACTGCCAGGCTGTGTGGCAGAGAGGGAACTGCAGGGCCCAGTGCCACTGGGCTGGCCCTGCTGGGAAGGAAGGTGCCATCCAGCACACGAGGGGCAGGGCATGGAAAGGTAGACATTGCTTTCTGTCCCTGTGGAAATTAGCAGAGTACCTGTCTTTCAAAGAGAGGGACCAATGTGAGGCTTTGGACTTTCCTGAAAAGAAGAAACTCCAAAGACAGAAAGCACCATTTGTAGAGCACTGGCAGGGCAAAAATCTCAGCAAGTTGAAGACACCTGGATAAATGGATGAGTGGGATTCTGGGTCAGGTTTGCCTGTGATGGCAAGGTCCTGCACATAAAGATGGAGGTGCAGATGATCCCACTGATCCTCTTCCTGCATCCCTCTGGGAGCCAGAGGAATCCTGTGAAGCACTGAGCTTGGAAAGTCATGGTTCATTGCTTTTTGTTGATTTGGTTTTTTTCCCTTTGGGCAGCATCCATTTGTAACATTTGCTGAGCCTGCGTCCAGCCTGGTGCCACGGATTGTTTCAGTGAAGAAGAGGAAGGAGACAAGAATGTGACAATCACATCAGGACCATTTATTCCACAACCAGTTTAGAGTAGGATTGTAGGTTAGGACTAGGATTAGGATTAGGATTAGGATTAGGATTAGGATTAGGATTAGGATTAGGATTAGGATTAGGGTTAAGGTTAGGGTTACAGTTAGAGTAGGATTGTCTAATAGGACTGCAGAGTAGGATTGGAAATGAATAAAGTTTCTGAAACCACAACTCACCTTGAAGATTCCCTTCCTTCTCACTCTGCAAATAAGCTCGAGAATTCCTTCTGAGTTGTCTGTTGTTTCTTAAAGGTGGAAAGTGATGTTATGTTTGCCCAATTATCCCATTAAAAAAACAACCCAACAATATTTAAAGTAGCAGCATTTTTAATTGAATAGAAAAAATATATAAATAAGGGATAATTTGGTTCTAGTAATAGCACATAAGCAAAGATAACCGCGGGGTACACGAGTGCAAGGCTTTTGGACCCTTGCCACCTCACGTACAAGTTTGCCAAGTGAAGATTCCCCCTTTTATGCCATGTGTAAATCTCATCTCCTCCCATTTTCAATTCATCACACTTTCATCTCCGCCCTCATCACCACCTTTGCCACGCATGCGTTGTCACTTGGCTCGGTGGTCGCACAAATCTTTTGGGGTCTTCTTGATGAAGATTCCGTAGTCTTCCTCTGTGTCCTTTATTTCACCTTTGGGTTACACATGCGCACCAGGCCAGTACAATGCAAGCCAAAACTATCATATCACTACATCTTAATATCAGAGTAATAAATCCCTTATAATTAGCAGTTTCTGGGACCCAACCAGGGTCTTCTTCCTTTCTGTTCATTTTTAGCTCCGGGTGTCCTTGGGAGCAGCTGCTGGGAAGGGAATGTGGAGTTCCTCCTTGGGAACATCTGCTGGGAAGCGGGGGTGGAGCCCCTCCTTTCCCTCACTTCTCTTGGCATTACAACTTTTAACTATTGTATTTATTCCCAAATATTAATTACTGTATCAATATTGATTACTGTTTCAATTTTATCAGCACAAATCATACCTATTTACCACAGTGACACGGTGTCTTTGGAATGGTGTGAAAGTGGGGAAGGATCTTCTTCATTCATCCTCTCCAGACCACACTGCCTTTGGAATATGGCCCACTGGTCTGGTTTTGGCCAGCTTTGGTACTTCTAGTTGAGGCAGAAAGGGCAATGGCATTTACAGGCAAAACCAAAGGAAGAAGGGGGCAGCCCCAAACATCCTGTGCAGATGCAGGCATTGAGCTGTGACTCGAGAGCATTGGGGTTCCTGCCACTTGGATTTGTATCCCTAAGTGCAATCTCTTTGGCTGGAGGAGAGCCTTGCTCAAGTGAGAAAGCAGAAGGATCAGAGAGGGTGCTTGGGAAGGTCTCCTGTGGGGCAGAGCTGTCAGCGCCTGTGAGGTGAGAGCGGGCCCGGCCTTGGCCGCGCTGGAGCCCCAGCAGAGCCCCGGCAGAGGCCGGAGCAGGCTGAGCCCCGGCAGGGGCAGGCTGGAAGGAGGCCCTTGGAGCTGCAAGAGGCAGCAGCCGGGCCCTGGGTGCCTCTTGCTGGCAGCGGGCGAATCCTCCGCTCTCAGAGCCCAGGGGGCAGCTGGCTGCTGCCGAGGGGAAGCGCAGCCGTGCTGGGCACAGCCCGGCCTGGAGGCACTGGCCGTCTGCAGTGTGCCCAGGAGCAGAGAAAGGCCAAGGGCAGCCCAGGGCCGCTGGCCTGGCTGAGGATTCCTGCTCTTCTGCCGGCTGCCCTGCACCTCCTGGCAAAGGTCAGCAGTGTGTGCAGCACTCTGGGCCCCGGGGCAGGGAGCTGGGCTGCTCGGCAGGCTGGAGCACAGGGCAGCCTCCTTCAGGCCCGGCCCTTCTGCCAGGGGAAGCCAGGCCAGCGTGAGGCAGGGACAGCTTGGCAGGGCACAGCTGCAGGAGCCAGCGCCTCACGCAGCTCTGGCAGGAAGCGCCTGCAATCCTGCAGCTCTGCACTGAGCCACAGCAAAGGTGTGAGATGCAGAGTGTTTGGCAGGAATATTCAGGCCCACCAGGCCAGTCTGCTTTGTGCTGTCTGGTGCACAGCAAGTGCTGTGCAATGAAGCTCTGAGCTGCTGGGAGAGAGGGAGCTGGGGATGTGCCTGAGGGTTTTGCTTCAGTAGTGAACTGATTTGGAAGAGAGAAGAACAGTTTCAATAGGCAATCTGTGTTTTCTTTATTCCTTTCTGAAAGAGAGATACAATGTGGCTTCATTAAGCAAAAGCGCAGCCTTTTTTTTTTCTTTTTTTTTTTTTGTTTTGTTTTTTTTTTGTTTTGTTTTGGTTTTTTGGGTTTTTTTTTTTTGCTGCATTTTAGTATGACAACTCAGGCAAGCCCTTCAAAACAGCCCCTGAAGCAATTCCCACCCAGTGAGCAAAAAACCCCAACCCCCTCCATCTTTCTATTGTAGATCTTGACATTTTAGGCTGGTCCTGCAAAGGACGAAGCAACCTTTAAGGTCTGAAGCACCTTCTTGTCTTGCCAGCACGGACATAGATCCTTGAGCAGTTCTGGAACCAGGCTATGAGCTTGTTTGCTTTTGGCTTCTCATTTTGTTGCAGCCCCTCTGTGCAAATAACCCTGTGAGCTGACTGAGCCTTGCTCACTCTGTCCATCCCAGTGTCTCTGGTAGAGGCAGCAGATGGAAGTCTCTTCTGCTGGAAAGGGAACCTATTTACAATGGTGTACTGATCCCAAAGTCCATACAGTACTGTACCAAAGGATTAGGCCCTTCACTCTTCAAAAGCCTTGTTACTGATCCTGCCTAAGGTGGTTCTACTGAGTATCAGCCAGGGCTCACACCTCTATTGCAGGGCTGTTCTTCTCAGTAATCATCGCTCAGCTGTCTCTCACTGACATATTGCTGACTGAAGATCTGTCTCTTCCATATCCCCTATAAAAAGACCTTTCCTTAGATTCTCAAATTTAGCATGCATGTGTGTGTGAAAAAAAAACAAACCACAAACCCTTAGGAAAATCAAGACATTAAAGCAGATTTCATTTATCAAACCCACAGCAACTGCATTAAAATGTGGGTCTATGAGCCTCTCTTCAAAATTTTGTTAATCATAGCTCTAGAGTAATTTTTGAGAGATAAGTATGCTGCCCCTAACAAGTCCACATTACTCGGCAAGGGGTGATTAGTCATCCATTAAGCATTCCAGCAGTTGCGTAGCATTTTATTTAGACAACTGATCCCTGGATATTGCAACCAGCTTCTGGTTTGTGTCTGCCCACTTCTTTTCCATGTTCTGAGCCAAGAGCAATAGTATCCTTGTGAGTGTATCTGAACACATTTGACAGTGACACCTCATCCTATTGCCTATATTCTCCCACAGAAGATTCCTTGCTCTTTTTCCTCTGCCACCAATGGGGATCTGCAGTCCCTGCCGGGCACTGCTTGTTGTGGGTTGTCAAGGCAGAGGCGATGCTCTGGCGCACCTGGCACAGGTGAGCCTCGGGCCCGGGCAGGGACCGATGCTCCAAGCTGCCACGGAGCCGAGCGGCGCCGTGGCCTCGCTGGGAAGCTGAGCGGCGCCCGCGGCGCTGCCTCCCCGGGCAGGGCTGTGCTCTCAGTGCCGCCGGGGCTGCCGAGCAGCGCTTTC
Source organism: Calcarius lapponicus (assembly GCA_039654755.1). NCBI lineage: Eukaryota > Metazoa > Chordata > Aves > Passeriformes > Fringillidae > Calcarius > Calcarius lapponicus. Next base: position 51,655,987 of record CM077481.1, on the reverse strand, counting down.
CACGTGCCTCCGGCTCCGGAGCCAGCCCCGCAGCCGCGCTCTGACAAACCGCACTGACCCGCGCCCATTCTCGGCCCGGCTGCAGGACTCCCTGCTTCCGGGCTCTCCGGGTTCCCGGTCCGCCTGCAGGAGCCTCCGCTCCCGGACTCCTGCCGCTGGGCTCTCTTCTCCCGTGTCTTTTCCCCCCTTTCCCAGGCTCTCTCCACTCTACTCCGGATCTCCCCCCTGTTCTCAGGTTCTCCTCCATCTCCTGGGTTCTCCCTCCTCTCTCGGGTTTTCCCCAGTCCTGAGCTACCCCTTGTCCCAAACTCCCCCCTTTCCCAGGCTGTAGCCAGTGCTTTTATTTGTCTCCCTGGATCTCCCCTTCTCCCGATTACTCCTCCCTCTTCCAGGATCTCCCCTCTCTCCCAGGGCTCTCTCCTCTTTCCCCGGCTCTACCCTCTTGGAAGGCTACCCACCCCTTCCTCGGGATCTCACACTCCCCCCCCTCCCGTGATCTCCCCTACTCCCGGGCTCGTCCCCCTCTCTTGGGATTTTCCCCCTCCTCCCAGCACCTCTCTCCTCTCCCGCTCACTCCTCCCTCTGCCAGGTCTCTCTCCCCTCTGATGGGATGTCCGCCCATTCCTGGAGCGCCCCATCCCCCCGGACCCTCGTCCCCCGTCCCTGGCCGCCTCGGCCGGGCTGCTCCGGGGCCGCGCTCGGAGCAGCCCCGGCTGCGCCCGGAGCTGTGCCTGAGGAGGGGCTGCGGCATGTGGGAGCTCCTCCGGGCTCGCTCCGGACACAAGGAGCTCTGACCTGTGCTCGCTTTGTACCTTCAAGGCTGCCGGATGCCTTGCAGTGAAGCTGCAGTGCCCGGGCTATTCCGGTCTCTTCTTGTCCTCAGCTCAGCAGTGTTATAAATGATCAATAAAAAGCCAAATTATCAAAAATGAGAAAAGATTTATCTTTTTCTGTGACCAAAATACGATCCTCAAAACCACCACAGCCCAAGGGACAGTGTCGAACCCGAGGTCGGCGCTGGGTGAACCTGGATCCGACCTCCATTGTATCGGAACCCCCCTCGTTCACGAGAGCTGCTTCTTGAGGGGATATTTTACACAGTTTACTATGCCTGAGGCAAAGGAGTCCAAGTTTCTTTTGTAACTCTTCATATTTGGTTCTTTCACTGTGCAGAGCTGGACAATTGCCGTTTCCTGGTTGATAGCCAGCGCTGACCGAATCCGGGGAAGTCGCGTATTCACACGCATCTTTCTGGCGACTTCGGCTATCTTGGTCAATGTTATCAACAGGGCAATGATCGCTCTTAGGCATCTTCCGATGAGTCAGGTTAATGGTGATCATTGTGTTGGGTGCATCTATTCATAAACTAACTGCCGATTGTTCTCCCGCAGCCTTCAGGAATTTCGGAATTTGAATAGAGGTCTGCCTCTCAAGTGTCTTGTAGTCAGAGACTCGTTTGGATTTCACAATCTTTATAAAATACATTATTTTAAAGCATGAATTATTTTTAACATATATTACAGCAGGAAGATGGTTCCAAGCATGGGTGCGAGGGATGTGTGTGCGGTTTGTGTCCTTGCGTCCCTGTGTGTTGGAGTTTGATGTGTTCACTCTGGTGGTAAATTCTTGGGTATCGTGATTATGAGCCTGGATTTACCCAGGCTTTTAAGTGAAGAAAACTTGGAGACATTTTTCTGTGTGGTTCCTAGAAAACAGGTATATTTTCCATGTCATATTGTGATTTGTCACAATATGTCATATTTTGATTTGTCTCAGAGGAACTTGTGGGTTTATTTGCTGCTGGAGTAGTTGCTGAAAATTAATAATTTTGAGTAACTAGAAGAAAATGCTGCCTTGTGAAAAAGGATGCTCACTTTTAAAATTTCAGAGGTTTATTATAAAATACAACAAGACTGAATAAAGAAAAATTGCACCAGTGAAAGCATGGAATCAAGTGGAGGCTACTTTCCTGCACCTTGATGGAGGTGAGGTGGTGTCACAGCCGCACCTGCTAGCAACAAGCTTTTGACATCCCATGCAAGAGGCACAGTGTACTCATCCTCCCTTCACAAGTCTTTCACAGCCAAGGCTGTCTGGTGGTGACAATACCAAGGTGGCAAGGGGACTACGGGTAGAATAAAGGATGTCTAAACAAGATTACTGTTATGAACAAAATTTTGCCAGTGTTTTTTTGTAAAAGAAAAGTTTTAAAGACTTTTCTTCCAGAGCAGAACTTACTTGTTGAAAAACTGACCAAACTAGTTTAGTTGCGAAGGTGATTGTTTGTTATGGTAATTACGAGTCATTAACGTTAATGGCTCCCTTTGTATCGGTGAAGACCTTAGCCGGCTGGCCTTGATAGCATTCCCCTGAGGCAGAAGTCTCCCCAAAATGAGATGCAGGGGCAGGAAACATGCAAAGTACCTACCAAGGGTACTCTGGGAAAATTCCAGACGGACCAAACAGGACCCCAAACAACGAGCCAACAAGAGAATTAGAAGATTAAAATAGTGTCCAGGTGTGAGGAGCGAGATGCTGAATGCTGAAGACCTTCGTAGAACTCTCACCCTGAGCGGGGGGGAGTCGTCCCGGCTGCAGTACCCGCGGGCTGGCCAGAATTGGATAACAGCTGGGTCATGCTTGAAATCACTGGGCTCTGCCTCTAGTGGACAGAGCTGTGCATACCTTCCTCGGCATCACCCTGGGAGACGCAACAGGAAAATGCAGATCCTGCCGAGCGGACCCATCCTGAGCTGATCATTTTAATAAAAGCATTAATAGGAGAAAAAGTCCCCTGCTCTGTTTATTTCAATTACAATAACATAACTATGTATCAATAAACTTTTTTTAACATATATACAATTTTCATCCCCTAATTATGAAAGCAAATCCATCATATTATGTATCTATAACACTGAGATGTCAAGCATTTTTTGTTGCCAGATGGTGGTGGCCTTCCAAAATGTTGTTTCGGTTAATTAATTCTGTGCTTTGGGATGTAGTTTTGTTTTGTTTTGGGACTTTTCTTTCCCAGTGGTTTATGAATAGCTAGCATAGTTTTGAATAGGAAGCTCCCATTGTGGTACTTCAAAATAGGAAAGATTCCAGGAAGTAATGGAAGCTGGAGTTTTTCTTGTAGTAGTGTAAAAATGTATTTAGTGATATAGTTGATCACTTCTGTGTATAAATATTCAATAACTAAAGCATTAAGAATGAAATATTGTAGGTGTATAGGCAAACTATTCTTAAAAAGATTTTCTGTGTCCTGGCGCTGGTGCATCAAGGATCTCTATTGCTTGCTTCCAACTATTGCTGTTTCAAATTTGGGGTTGCTTTTTTATTGTAAAAGTGGTATTACTGCTGTTGAATCTCAGCATTTGAGTAAAATCTGTATGCAGTGATCTTTGGGTTTCAGGCTGTAGCAGATCTGAGTCACTGCCATCAGGATTGAATTGGTCTTGTGAGCGGCGGTGTGAAAATGTTTAAGGGGAGTCTCTGACACAGAGCTGCACTGTTTGCTGTTCTAAGTCCCATACTTAAATAGCTGATGTGAGTCTGTGCAAGTGCCCATCTCCTAACAATCCCGGTATAATATAGTGCTGGCTTACAGATGAATCCTGTGAAAAATGAATTTGACGTCTCTTTCAAGAGATGCTCCTAAACAAGACATTTGTAGTCTATACTTTGACAAGATCAATGGACAATAGTTTCTTGGGAAGTGGGTAAATGGTGTTCTGCTGGTGAATCACAGGCATCCTGTACAGACCATCAGTATGGCGTGAGCTTGCTGGATCAACATCTGCCTCAGATTCATTGGTCATTTAAGTATTGGCATTTTGTAGCAGTTTTCCCTGTGTCACATTAAAATATCCCCATGGATGAGGTTCTACATTAAAGTTCAGGGAGATGGGGATTTGGCTCAAAATCTTTCCAGTGTTTCACTTTCTGTTCTAAGTCAAAACTTGGTTCTGTGGCACTTGAAACAAAGTTTTTAAGAAGCAGCCTCTAACCAGTCTGGCTGTAAGCAATTCCTTTTCCATGTCACTGCCCCTTATGCAGTAGGATCTGCATTGTCACTGTAAACCCTGAATATTTTGCCCAAATGTCAGTAAAATCAGGAACAAGGAGAAAACCATTACAGTTCTCAGTTCATATATATATTTGAACATTGCATTTCTGCCTCTTCTAAGGTACATAGTCATTCGTGGGATTACAGGTTGTGAAAAATGTGTATTTTATGATTTCCTTTTCACAAATATTAAACTGACTATTATATGCGTTATGTTAGAAAGTTATGCTGTATTAATTTTCTTAAGTAGTGTGTTAAATATAGTTTTATATTATAATATAATGTTAAAATAGAAACTATGCTATGTAAGGTAGTTTTTTTAAGAGAGGAATGAAGTACTTGCACTGAGATAGCAGCCACAAGACGCCCAAATCTTTCAGAGAAAAAAAAACTACTCCCTTATCAAAAGAAACTAATTTCTTCCTACCTCACTCAGCCCTGAAGACACCATCAAGATTAAGAAGTTAACACTAACCACACAGAATCCTTTGTTTAAATAAAAGTTATGCTTCATATATAAAATATATGAATATACAGCAAACAATTACTTTTAAGAGTTAATCCTCTGTTAATGTGTGTCCTTTTTCAAGCTTATTTTGCCCAGAAAAAGGTACCCAGACTGTCCATAACTCTTTGTTTTTATTGTCTCATATTGCCCTAATCCTAATTGTCCAGATTTTTATTACTCTAATTTTATTGCTATTTTTATAACCATTTTATTACTATTAAACTGTTGAAAATTTTAAAAACAAGTGATTAGCATTTTTCACAAGGTTAAACCCAAGAAACCAACACTGTAATACTGAGTGTGAAGTGCATAGGAATGTTAATGTATGATGGTTCTGCCTTTGCAGTATGTGCTTCTAAACCAACATTTTCCTTTCTGAATAAAGTTATTTTTGTTGGTGGTGGCAGTGTTGATTAAGTTCCTGTCTGGTAACTGAATTCCTCTTAAGAATTTAACATTCATATCTGCTGTACATGCTAATCTAGATGAAGAAAAGTGGACTGCCATTGCTTTTTTTGAGATTTTTTTTGTGAAATGTACCTGCCCATTTGACTTGTGGAGGTTGGTTGGAGCTTATTCAAAGGCAAATTCTCATTTCCCCAGCAAAGCTGGCATTTAATGCTGAAATCTGTCCTTAGCAAGAAGGTAACCAAATGAAGGCTGAAGGGTGGAATTCCACAGAAAAAGTGAAGACACTTAAAAGGTGAGGTTTGGGTGTGATAAAAGTTGTATATGTCGGTGCAAACAGACTTCTGAACTCTCACCTTTCCTCTGGCTGTCCAATAAACTGATTTTCATCATTCTTTCAACTGATATGAGATTGTTAGCCACTTGCAGGAAGAATGTGCTGCCACACAGGATCTCCAGAAGGTTTTGCTTCAGGTCTATGAAAGAAAAATAGTGTCTTTATTCTTTGGCACTGCAGCTGCACATGGAACAACCAGCACTATAGTGTGTTCCACATCACTACTTTCATGATATACTTTTTCATGATACAGCTATGCAAACCATGGTAGAATAGCCTAAAATAGCATATGAGCTAATGAACCTGGGCAAGTGCTGAGGGGCTTCTTTGTGAACTACAGACTTGAACAATAGCAGTGCCCCAACTGAGAGTTTTGGAGGGTCTTTTTCTACTTCACTTTGAGTCACTGCGACAAATTTTGCAGCCCTGGTTGTTTGCCCTGGTTGTAAGTGACCTAATTATGGAGAGATCGTGTTAATCTCCTTTCTCACTTAGACCATGCAGATTCCAAGTAGTATTTTGCTGAAAAGAAATGTCCCTCTATGATATTGTCTTCAATTGCAAGTGACCTGGAAGAAAAACTCAACTGTAGTTTTTTCCATAAGGTAATTCAGCTGTGCACATTCTTCTCTAGGCCACTGTTTTCTTTTTTCACCTTCCTTGTTGAAATCTCTGTCTGGTGATGCAAAATGTGGAGAGAGGCACTTTAGAGGATGTTGTTGATGACGCTTGTGTGGCTGAAGGACAGGTCCCGGTTTCAGCCAGGAGAGGGTTAATTTTTGCAGCATCCAGGAGGGGGCTTGCCTGGATCCCAGATGTTAATCAGTAACACCTCACTTTCAGGACTACCTCATGTCTTTGCCAGAGGTAGGGGACATGACTCTCTCTCTTCTAGGGGAACTGCTATTGTTCAAGTCTGTAGTTCACAAAGAAGCCCCTCAGCACTTGCCCAGGTTCATTAGCTCATATGCTATTTTAGGCTATTCTACCATGGTTTGCATAGCTGTATCATGAAAAAGTATATCATGAAAGTAGTGATGTGGAACACACTATAGTGCTGGTTGTTCCATGTGCAGCTGCAGTGCCAAAGAATAAAGACACTATTTTTCTTTCATAGACCTGAAGCAAAACCTTCTGGAGATCCTGTGTGGCAGCACATTCTTCCTGCAAGTGGCTAACAATCTCATATCAGTTGAAAGAATGATGAAAATCAGTTTATTGGACAGCCAGAGGAAAGGTGAGAGTTCAGAAGTCTGTTTGCACCGACATATACAACTTTTATCACACCCAAACCTCACCTTTTAAGTGTCTTCACTTTTTCTGTGGAATTCCACCCTTCAGCCTTCATTTGGTTACCTTCTTGCTAAGGACAGATTTCAGCATTAAATGCCAGCTTTGCTGGGGAAATGAGAATTTGCCTTTGAATAAGCTCCAACCAACCTCCACAAGTCAAATGGGCAGGTACATTTCACAAAAAAAATCTCAAAAAAAGCAATGGCAGTCCACTTTTCTTCATCTAGATTAGCATGTACAGCAGATATGAATGTTAAATTCTTAAGAGGAATTCAGTTACCAGACAGGAACTTAATCAACACTGCCACCACCAACAAAAATAACTTTATTCAGAAAGGAAAATGTTGGTTTAGAAGCACATACTGCAAAGGCAGAACCATCATACATTAACATTCCTATGCACTTCACACTCAGTATTACAGTGTTGGTTTCTTGGGTTTAACCTTGTGAAAAATGCTAATCACTTGTTTTTAAAATTTTCAACAGTTTAATAGTAATAAAATGGTTATAAAAATAGCAATAAAATTAGAGTAATAAAAATCTGGACAATTAGGATTAGGACAATATGAGACAATAAAAACAAAGAGTTATGGACAGTCTGGGTACCTTTTTCTGGGCAAAATAAGCTTGAAAAAGGACACACATTAACAGAGGATTAACTCTTAAAAGTAATTGTTTGCTGTATATTCATATATTTTATATATGAAGCATAACTTTTATTTAAACAAAGGATTCTGTGTGGTTAGTGTTAACTTCTTAATCTTGATGGTGTCTTCAGGGCTGAGTGAGGTAGGAAGAAATTAGTTTCTTTTGATAAGGGAGTAGTTTTTTTTTTCTCTGAAAGATTTAGGCGTCTTGTGGCTGCTATCTCAGTGCAAGTACTTCATTCCTCTCTTAAAAAAAACTACCTTACATAGCATAGTTTCTATTTTAACATTATATTATAATATAAAACTATATTTAACACACTACTTAAGAAAATTAATACAGCATAACTTTCTAACATAACGCATATAATAGTCAGTTTAATATTTGTGAAAAGGAAATCATAAAATACCTTTACCACAGTCCTACAAAAATCAAGTTGCTAATAATACAAAGTTTTAAATTAAAAAAAAACCTTTAAATCTCACCAGGTGAAAATGCAGGCAGGTGTATTACAGTGTTTATATGCCTGAGGTTTTCCTCGTAAAAGGTATATGTTACTTAACAAAACTAAATTCTGCAATTGAGACAATCACTGTAAGACTACATCATTTGCTCCTCACAGGTATGGGACAGAGAAAGGATTCCTGTTGCTTCCAGCAAAATGTTAGAGAATTCCTTTTAAAAGTAATTGCAAAGAGAGCAGAAGTAAAGTGGTTGGGAGGGCCTGGAAATGAACTGACCAGAGTCCACAGGTACAAAAGAGAGTGACTTCAACCTCAATTATGAACAAAAATAGCAGGCTAGTCAGGAGGAGAATTTCAAAGACACAATCAATAGTGAGTCTGGAGTTTTAGACTGTATTGATTTTTTTATACATTCAAAGTTTGCCCTTGCAAAGCAGGCTGTCTAGCCTATGGGAGAACTAAAGAACACGTGGGTCTTCACCCTGCCTCTTTTTTCTCATTGTGGTGACCCAGCAAAGCTGTTTACTGATGTCATGGTCTCAGAAGAAGCTGTAGTTGCTGACCCTGGAATCGACACTTTCAAACTTACTGCTTCATTCATCTCCAGGTGCCTATTGACCACATTTTGGAAACATGGTACTAGAAGTTTCTTGGAGTGACTGAATTGGAAACCTGAGTCTGTTTTCCTGATCTCTCTACTACAGTTACCTGCTTGCACAGATATATCAGCCAAACAGAGGATGTGACTTTGGCATCCTTCTAAAGACCAGTCAAGGCAGCTGGATTTTTTACCATGTAATTACAGACAATAAGGTTTCTTGGAGGTTACTCAATTCTTGTTTTGATGGAATATTCCAATCAGGATTTGCAGGTGCCCCTTCAAAAATTTTCTTGAAATCTAGTACAGTTCTTGGGGAAAAAATGGCATTTTCACCCGCACATTACCTCTGAAATGTCTGCTTTGAGCTGGTCCATTTACATGAGCACACTAGCTAGCAGTAAACAAAATATATCTTAAGGAAACTTCAGGTTCTTATTCGCCAACAGTTTGAGAGTTACTTTTTTAATTGCTGCTTCAGCTGGGCTAGAGACCAGCTGTAATCTAAATAGAGCACTAGCCAGACTTCCAGAAGGAAAAAAATATCATGGACCTCAGTTTCAGGCATATAGAGGCATTTGCAGCCTGCAAGAATAGGCAGTCCTCAGCTTCACTGCCCTAGGAACAAGGGCATATGGCAAGGACATAAGGTCCCATCTGCCCACTGGGCTCTACTCTGCTGCCTGCCACCTCAAGTAAAATTAGCCTGGGATGCTGTACCATCTCCCAAATTTTAATCAAGATTCTAAACACTTGCAGTTTTATTTGGTGGTGAATATGCCTCAGGTGTATTCTCTAGCGTGGATCTTCTCTTGGGCTGAGATGGAGAACAAGAGCCCAACTTCAGCAGAAGTCAAGACTGACATTGTGAATAAGACATTGGCAAGAAAGGAGATATTTTTCCTTAATTCCCTGCACTCTCTTTCATCTACTCCCTTAACTCATCAGCTATTACTAGCAGCATGTTGTGTTTACATTTTGTCTCTTGGAGGGAAGTAAAAATACATAAGTTGAAGCTTCCTTATAGATTCGGCTGCTCATCACACGAACACTGCATATTTGCTTTCATTGCTGTCCAATAAATATTTTATGCTTTTCTGACCTAGCAAGCAATTTTCCAGAGCACACTGTAGGCAATGCTAGTCAATTTCGCAAACCTGTGAAACATCTGGTATGGCTGTAACATATTGGCAGTGCTATCCATGCTACTCAACTTCAATGAGAATTTTTTCCCCCATGTGCCAAACTGGAGTTGCTGCGAGCTTTGGGAAGAATGAAACTTTCCCTACCAGGTCATGAAATGAGTCATCAGGTCTGAATGAATCTTTGTATTACATGGATCACGTTTAGTAATCTCACTGAATACGTTTTCACATCCAGGAAAAAAAAAGCAAGGATAACACTTTGGTGATTCTCTTTGCCATAGACATGATTTTGCTTGGATTCAGCCTCACATGTAGCCCTCCCTTCACCCTGAATAGATCCCATTCCTCCCTGGCAGAAAGAATACATATAAATTAATCTCTGTGATACATTTAAATACATACCTCTTCTGCCGTGTCTGAGGCACTTAGCCCCTTACGATCTTATGATCCCTGTGCTTCACGCAGCCAGACCCCCACACACAAGCAGCACTGTGGTTTCTCACTTGCATTGCAAATTTCTGCATCGAGTGCAAGATAAGAATGTAGGCAGCAACATCCAGTCACAGAACAGGAGGAAATATGAGACTTAACAAAGCATTAAGAGTCTTCTTGGTTTCCCGTGACAGTGCCACTGTTTGGTGTCAGGAAAAAAAGGCCTTTTTTCAGGCCTCTTGAGAGCTTACCTAATCTTTCCAACAGCTCAAAGCCTGAAAATATAAAAGCAGCCCAGGCTTTCAGCAACCTGAGGAGCCACAATATAGCAGCCTTGTCACCTTCAATGGAATGCCACACCTTAGAAGGATTTACAAAGCCAGCAAAAACTGAGTAAGGCCAGCTCTGTAAAGAGCAACAGCAGATTCATTATGTCTTCTGCTCTTTCCAGTTCACCACCAAGCAGATCTTGGGCAGAGAGAGCACAGAGTGAGAAAGACAGTTTATTTGAGCACCGCCTCTGCTAATACTTGATGCTTTCAAGCCCAGTAATGTCTGCTGCTACAACTGAGTGCTACTACAACTCAGAGCTAAATAGTAAAGGCTTAAAAAGGAGTAAAAGCATGGGGACAACCATAATCACTGTCTTGTTCATTGCCAGCTGGTAGGGGAAAATTTGCCTTATGAATCCAGTGAGCTGTTTCTCCTTTATATTGCCCTGTCTCTGCCGCTAGTAGTATACAGGTGTTTTCAGTGCTGCTGGACTAGCCAAGACAGACAGAAGATGAAAGGAGTACCATGTGTCTCTTACTGTCTAATCAGCAAGACAAAAGTTAGGAACAGCACTGATTCCAACTGCCCTTACATCCTTGATTTGCTATGACCTGTGACTTTGACTTTGTTTTTATTGTTTCATCAGACAAATGATTTAATTTCTGCCACTCTGGAAGTGGGGGCTGGGATGTGGTAATATGACTTCCTTGAGGAAAGGTGGTAGTTCAGACCTAGATTTTAAAGTCAATTCTGCATCCTCCTACTTCTTGTGCTTCAGTAAGGTCACTGGCCTTAAATTGCAAAGCACCCAGCCTCTCAGCCAGGCTCCAGACAAAGTAGAAAACACCCCCAATAACAAGCATCAGGCATTTTATCCTGCTCTTCCAGAGCCTTAGCTATTTCCCAGGCCACAAAAATTAATCTGCAGTAAAGATCATGACCAGCCTTGTGCTCTTCTTTACTGCCAATTTCCACCCAGGCAGTTTCCATCAGCACTGGTGCTTGTCGCCCATCCAGCAAGCTTGGACACGAGCTGGCCAGCCTCCACTGCCAAAGATATAGCCAGGTTCTCCTCTGCTCGGGCTGAGCCTGTTTAGACCAGAATCTGCCCAATTGCAGTCATAACCCCTGTGCCCCAAGTCACTCAACAGCTACCACACAGAAAATTACAGACTAAAAGCACAGTCTTTAGACTCAAATCCTTGGGTTTTTCCCAAATCCTTCTCACCTGCTTCTTATCAGACCCAAGCCTAAATTGAAAAACAGGCACTAAGACTACGCCAATCCCGTTATAAAGCTCTCTCTGTTACCTAGAGATGTTTTTGGTGTTTTTAAAATTTATCAGCTGTCACCGGAACACTACCTTTATGCACAGCACCCCTGCCAAAGCTATAGTTACAGCCATTTCTAAAAGGATTCTGTAGGCTTACTTCAGTTCTCTCCTCTAGCTTTAAACCTATTAACACACAGTTTCAGCCTTCATACCTGCATGTGTTGGTATGTTCCTATGGAGTCAAAGCAAAAGAGCAAAACAGATGTTAAACCATCAATACCCAGAGGTTAACTTAACTTGAATTCAGATGTAAGCAATGACATTTTAGGCTGAAAAAAATTAATCCATGGGCCTTTCTTAAATACATCACATAATTTTCTAGCTTAAGAAAATTGCATTAACACTTATTTGAAAAGTGTAGAAGACTGCTTACATGAGAAGGTTGTGAATTCAGTTGCCAAGACCAAGGAACAAATATAAGAAGATAGGTCTGCAAGTATGAAGTTTAACACAAATCTGTATCGACAAATCTCCTGTGATACAAAACCCTTTTACCAATTTGAGCTGGACTCACACTCTTCTTTATATTTTAAAACAGACTTTTCCAAATCATTTTCTTAAACTATAGTTTGTATTTAATCATGAAAGGTATCTCTTTACTCCTGAAAAAAAAATATTTTAAATAGATGCCATAGGCAATTCAATCTGAATTTTTAACTTCCATTTTATTTATCAAAAAGTAAAATGCTTTTGAAATGTGAAACACTTACCTGGATTTGTCTCACCCAGCAATTCTGTTTCCATTTCCTCATCATTTTTCTCAGCTGGAGCTTTCAATTTTCTTCTGTAGAGATAAAAGATCACCCGCTTCCTGCAGCTACCTGTATTGACTATTGTTTGCTAGCAGGCAGAAAAACAGAAGGACAGTCAGAAAATACAGGTTCCCCTTCATCAATCTAACCCCACAAGGCTTAGCTCTGTTTACTTCCAGAAAGGAATTAAGTGTTTCTAACAATTGCATAAATAACAGAAATCTGCGAGATAAGAGCTACATGCTCTGCATTAGTCTTGCAGGAATAATTCAGCAGGAAGGGGATATTCCCTCCATCATTTCTAGCAAGAAAAGGGGGCTTACTGGTAGAGCTCAGTGCAGATTTGGAGCAAACCCCAGCTCAAAACCTCAAACCACAAGGCTTTAATGTTGATGAGGGCAGTCCTCATGCTTTCTGAAGCTCAAGGGACAATGGCTTTTGGATTTAGTAAAGGGGAAGGATCTGCCTCCAAGTATTGGGTAGTGAATGCAATAAATGAGTTAAATGCACAATAAGGGGATTTCATAGAAGATGAGCTGTAAAAACAAAGTCGCATGTTTGTCTTAAGGAAAGAAGTAACTGAAGTGGTAAATATTTGTCTTTTTGTATCTCTCTTTCCTCTGACTAGATTTTTATCTTACATAAATGAGCACTATCTACACAAAATAATTCATGGATAATGTTTATAAACAACAACTGTGTTGAGGTAGGGGAGGTAGAAATGCTAAGATCAGTCCTCAGGTCAGCCAGCATCACAGGTACAGGCCTCTGCTCCTGACAGTGTACAGCATGACCAGCATCTGCATATGAAAAACTGCAGCTCTTCACCAGGTCACCTCAGAATGACATGTGGCATCAGAGAATCAAAGCAGGATTTGAACTGGCTGCATTGTCTCCATTTTCCCATCCTAGTCTCTGCTTCAGTGGAGGAATTTGACATAAAGGAACACCTAGTAAATGACCAATAGGGTGTGAAGCAGTAGAAAATATCCAGTAAAATAAGCTTTCTTCTGGGGTAAACTTCCTTACCTACTTTTAAAAAGGGTGATTTTACTACCTTCAGAGCAGATACAGGAGCATGAAATATCATTAATCTTTTCATGACTTATTTTTTTATTCTCACAGCTGTTTTGCCATTATGCAACAAATAATGAGATTCTTCAAGAGGGGCTTTCAGAACACAGGATTAAAAAGAGTAAGAATTTGCTCTTGTGTCAATGGAAAACAGGGTAGAAGGACATTTCTTGTAATATATTACTTTGAATGTATTGAGTTGGGTTTATCCAAAATAAAACTTTCTTGAAATGTTGCTTTAATTTCTTGAAACTCTTTTTTTTTCCAAGAAGTTATGAAGAGAGCCATGCATTACAGGTAGGCATTATATGAACCTGCATGAAATGCAGAGATTCAAAAATCCTTCCCACCAGAATGTCGATTATTCTAAACTGTTCTCATCTTCTATAAATAGCTAACTCTTTACAGTGTTTTTTGCCTATAAATCTCAAAGAACATCTATAAGCATGAGACCATATTCTCAGCCAGGTGACATTTGTCAGCTCATTGAATGTAGTGCAATAGCTTCACAGCAGATGACAGCTGCAGGGGTTTACTAAATTGTCCATGTAAAAAGCAGTAAATACCTTAGCATCTGCTCCCCTGATTGAGACATCATCAGGACCTCTCCCTGGTAAGAAGTAGTTCATCAAGATCTAAGCCATCAATAGAACAAATGTCCGGGTGCTGAGGAGCACCCATCCAAATGCTTCTTAGAGGTTTAACTAGATGTTTTATACAGCAGAGGTCTCTCCCCATGAAATAGGCCACAAGAGTTTACATGTTCCCTGCATTAAAAAATATTCTTATTTAGGCAATCTTTCTTGCTAATTACTTCCAGCAATTATCCAAATACTTAGAGACACAGATATAAAAAAAATCACATGTGAAGTCAGCTTTCCATATATTTAGAGTTTCACTTTCCATCTAAAGAAAGGAGAGGTAAGCAAGTAGCCCAGCAAAAACCACCAAGGGATCATCAAGTATAATATATCAGATAAAATGAACACAGCACAACACAGTTGAGGCATCTATATGTTTGAAAATAGAACCCATCCAAGTGGAAAACCTTCACCATTTAAATTCTCTTTAACTACCTTTGCTTCTGTTTTTCTCAGTTACATCAAGTCATGGTTTGGAGCTTTAACAAAAAAGGGTTTAATCAGCCAGTTTCTGATGTAGGGAGTAGGTTGAAGTAATGATAGCAGACTGGAAAGATATCTTCTGTTGCCTAGCATTGTTGTGCCAAATATAGACACCATGTGTTGCATGCCAGCCCCAGTGATCCCAAAGCATCTTCTTCCATAAGGTCCCTTTTGCTTTGGAGAGGCAGCACCTAAACACACAGCCAACTGAGAGAGAATAGATTTCAATTCCATTGAATATAGTGAATAACTGCCTACCTAAATCATTCTTCTATGAAAGATGTCTGTTGAGAAAGGGAGGTGTACACAGTGTTGGAAAGTTAAAAAAAAATTAGTTTTTTTTGTCTTTCAGAAGAAAAACCCTACATTTATTTTTAAAAGTCAGAAACAAAACGTCACTTCATTTTTCTCTCAAATATAAAATAAATAACAGCTTGGGAATAAGCTCTCAGAGGATGAAAACATTTTCACTGAAATGTTTACTAGCATAGGAGTGAAATTTTTGTTTAACTGATAACGTAGGAACAGTATGCTCCTGAAAAGTTCAAAGAACATAACAGTCAAAAAAGAGGTGGTAGTTTGTTTCTGAACTCATAAAGAAGCATTCACACATATAAACAAGCTTGGAAAGACACTGGAGGCTGTCTGTCCCTCGGTAACTACTCCCTGATTTTGAGTAACTGCAGGTCCATACTCATGCTACCATCAGTCTGTATGGAATCTTCAAAGAGTAAAATGCTTTTGTTATTCAAAATAGAGTGCAGTACAGCATGAAGCAGCATTATTTTTTCTTTAGTAGTTCACAAGACAGATTGCCAGTTATTGACACATAGCAGGTTTTTACAGATGTCTTTGATACTTTTCAGTGTAAAAGATATTTTGGGGTACATTTAAAAAACTGACATCTCTGTCTTCCTTTGGATTGTGTCTGAGTGACAAAGCCCAGATACTGAGCCTGATTGTGATGAAAATAATGCAAATTAACAGGAGAAGGCTTGAGTAGGCTTAATACAATACTTGTAAACATTTATGAAATTTACAGAGGTTCTCATTTTTGATGGAACAAAGTTCAGATCAACTCTCTGTCAACTTCTGGGATGGAAGAGAAAAAGGAGAGAAGGCAAAACCAAAACTAAGATCCCCTTATAACTGAAAACACATTAAAACAAACAAAAAACTGTTTGTTTTTAAAATGCTTACAAGCCCCTCATTTGATGCACAAATCCAAATTCAGAATCCTCCCAAACTATTCCAAAATGGAGCTGATTCTTCCACCCCCATCTGATCTACAATTTAGTCAATCACAGGATCAGGGAGACTTTACATGTTTTATAGCTACCTTGTAACACAGACATCTCTCTGGCTTGTTACACTTGAAATTTAGGGTAAAATTTATGTCTCTAAAAAATTACTGAGTTTTAGTTCCTGGGCAGCATAAATTGATAAAACTTTTCATGTCAATCCATGGATTTTTCCCCAGAATAGCTGATCCTTACCCTCTACCTCTGTCATATGCAGCAGAAGTGAGAAGTCAAAATATCCCAAACATGTTCCCATCCTTTCCATGATTGGCTTTTGGTGCAACAATACAGGCAGGTACAGAACACAGCCCTGCTACTCCAGACTTCTCCAAATGCAGACACAGAGATCAGAGTATTTACTGTTGCTTTATTAAGAACTAATCACATCCTCTTACCGTTGAAGGAGGCAACAGCTGCTAAGAATCCTGCATCGCAGGAAGCATCTTCTTGAGTCACGTACGTGGGATACTTTGGTTACGCCACAAGACTCCGACCTTGTTCCTGCGCTTCCTGTCTGACTGTACAGGGCATTAGCCAGGGCTCCAGGAGGGCTGCAGGGCAGTTCTGTCCTGCTGGTGACCTCACAGGGGGTCATATACTCTGTGCTGCTATTTTGTCACAGCAATACGGCAATAAAGGAGTCCCTGGTTTTTTGCAAACTGCGTTTAGATTTAGAGACATGGAGTTCTACTCAGGGCATAGGGATTACTCTCATTCATACATCAGGCTTGGCTTCTGAAGTGGTAAACAAGCTTCACAGCCAAGGTAAAGACATTTCCTTATCTTTTTTGGTTCTCCTTACGCTGTGTTTTATCTTGTAATCGTCAAAAATGTAAAATAAGCCTACAAGGTACTATTTTTTATGTTTAATCATAATTATTACAAGAAAAGTTCGATTATACCTGGACAAAGGACACAAAATCATTTTTTCTTGCTAGCAAGATGAAACTTGAAAATTCTAGTTCTGTAGATAAAAGATGGAACTTATTTCTGGATGAAATAAGAATTAGCAGGATCTAGAGCATTAATAGGGCACACACTTCTGATTTCTTGTTCATGCAGATACCTTCAAGCAGCTGGGAGCTGGCACTTCCTGAGATATTTTAAGAGACCATGAAAGCACATTGTTTTTCTTGCTGTGACAGCAAAGCACTGTTCACAGGCTTTATTTGATCTGGAAGCCAGGGGGAAAAAAACACAACCCAATCTCTAAGCCTGGAATCACTAATTTTAAAGGTGTAGGACCCAACAAGTCCCCAATGATAGCAGCTGAATGCAAGTGACATGCTCCTCTGGTCAGGCTGCTACCCTGGGATTTTGGCTATCGAGTCTAGTTGACATCAATTTTTGGTGCTGGCTATTCTCAGACCAGTTAACCAGGCATCACCCTATGCAGAAATCAATCCATCACAGGGAAATAAGAACAAAAAAAGGGTTGCACTATAGAATCAGATTTATTAAAATCTCTACCATTTGTAACACTGGGAAAAACAATAGCGCCAGTTTGCAGCAGTCAAAAATAAGCTGTGGGTGACCATTGTCCCAAAGATAATAAAAAACAAGGAAATGAATGAGACAGAAAAAGAGTGGAAATCCCTGCTCTGAGAAGCCATAAACACTACAGTTAGTCCTATCAGTAGGGAAATAGTTTGTTTACTCAGGAAAACCTGCTGAGATTAATTACAGGTGAAAGTCTGTAATAATAACAGATAACCTGTTTTATTTCAGATCATGTTCCCAAAAAAGATATGTGCCTTTTCTAAACAGTATTTCTGTATGTTGTATGTATTTTGTATGTGGCAGAGGCACCAATCACATTAATAGAGTTCATTCATGTGGTTTCCTAGCATGAAAAATAGGCTGGGATCACAGTATGAAATCAAATTTCTTGGCTAGAGAGGTGAGCTCTTTCATAGAGGAGTGCAGCAGTAATATTAAATCTGTGGCTGCTTAAACTCCCCTCAAATCATCACCCAGTATCTCAGCATACCCTTGATCTTCCTTGCTGGAATGCTGGGATGAGTGCCAGGTGCCTGAGCCAGGGACTTTGGCAAAAGCAATGTGAATATGGCCAACATTCCAAAGCATCAAGGCTAAATCCTGAACATGTTGCTTGCAAAGTAATCGCACTGATGAAAGGAATTTGCTTATACAGAAGAAGCACTCCCTTTCCCTTTTTACAGAAATTTCTGCAATTTTGTCTTGACATCCAAAAAACAGAGGACAGTCTTTTATCTTCGTTCAGAGACTGAAATCTTTTCATGATGTTGAGCTACCATTACAATAACAGTGGCATGACATAAAAATACATGTACCTTATTTCTGATGGAGAATATCTCCTGAGCACTCCAGATATTAAATGGCATACCAAATCTTGCTGAACTAAGAATTGCCCTGATTTCTTTGGAAAAATCTGTCCTTCTTCCAGAATATTATACCTTTGTTCCAACCACAGATTCAACCCCATAGATATTTCAAATATCTCTGTGACATCATAGGTATATTTTCTCACCACAGCTACTAACAAAAGGAGCAGAACCAGCAAACACAAAGAATTTTCTCCCCAAATTGTCAGTCCTCTCTCAGCTTGAGGCCTCCACCTCACATCACACTCTATCTACAGGTGGTTATTTCCAGTTCTCAGACACATAATGCAAATAATTTTGTAGGGACCAGACTCTACTTGCTGTTCAGGTTTGGGGGTTTGTGTTTTTATTCCCTTAGGAGATATCCATGCTATACACTGGCTCTCATCCTTCCTTCTAGCAGCAAATTTATGCTCTGTGACAAGAGGTGGCTTGAGATGAGTGGACACCCCTGGAGACTGGAAGCTTTCACATCTCCTCAGGCTATACTGCACCTTGCTGCCTGGAGCTCCTGGCAGTGAATCTGACATACGGTGTAACCCACCCTTTGAGGGAGAGGGAAATCACACTGTCAGTAAGAGGAAAGCCAGCTGGCTGGCTGACTATGGAGTCACGGACGTTGGACCTCAGCAGAAAAGCTTTCCTGCTGTTAGAACACTGAAATATAAGGGGAAATGTTCTTTCCACATCATTGCAAATTTAACTCTTAAACTTATTGATAGCTCTTGAGAGTCATCTGTCTTGAAGACATTCTGGATAGTCACTGAATAGAAGAAAGACACAAAGACCATAGTACTGATCTGTTCACATTTGCTTTTAACTATTGGATTTCCTTACTTTATGATTCACTTCTTCTGTTTGTATCATTCAAATAGATATGACTGATTACTTTAACAGGCCTACCATGGGAACATATTATTGCAGATTTCCTTCACTTCTTTTACATTAAAACTCTCCATGTTGTACAATGAAAGGTTTGAGGGCTACAACTTTACACCAACATCTTCCTCAAACAAAACAGAAAACCAAGGGAAATAGGAGAGAAAGTAATTTCCCACAGTTGTGCTCAAGGTGTGGACTGCAGCTCAGACCCTTCCAGCCTCATCTGACCTTGCCAGACCACTTGCATTCTCACCACAGGAAAACAGACTGAGCAGAAAGCTAAAGAGCTAATGTTTTACAGGAGTATAACTGAGAAAGAAAACAACACCTGCTGCAATTAATGGGAGCTTCTCCAACTACTTCAGTGAGCTTGGAGAAGGGTTAGGCCAAGAGGACAAAGAGTAGAAACTGAGGAACAGAAAGTTCTACCCAAACAAGAGGAAGAACTTTACTGTGCAGGTGGTTGCCCAGAGAGGTTATGGATACTCCCTCACTGGAGATATTAAAGGACTGTCTGGATGAAATCTAGTGCCATGTGCTCTAGGGTGACCCTGCTTACACAGGGAGGTTGGACCAGGTGACCCCACTGTGGTCCCTTCCAACCTGACCCATTCTGTAGTTCTGTTAACTCGAACTGAAAGATCTGCTGTGTTCCCTCTGGCACCAGGGAAGAAACACACAATCTGCTGCTTCCTAAACCCTCATTTTCTGCACTACATGGGCTTACTATGTTTATACTTTTGCTGTCTCAGAAATGTCAAGCTCATCAAGAAATTGTAAAGCGTCATCACCTGGATGTGTGTGATTACATGGGAAACTCAGCTCACCCAGCTTCTAGACAGCACAACAGCAGCACAAAATACTGCTCAAAAGCCAGCCAGCCTCACATTAGTAATATTGACATCTACATTGGTTGGACTTGCTGCTCTGAAAGGTCTTTTCCATTAGAGTCTGTGATTCTGCAATTGAAACATAAAGCCTGTACACTAACACTTGAATCCTGTCATTAAACACACCAGCGTCTGTGTGAGGGTCTGAAGGGCACCACTGGGCCTGTCTGATGCTGCCTGGCCCCCCAGGGCTCCTCCTGCCTGCCCATGAGTGTTTTGTTCCTGTCAGGGACCTAGCCCTACAGCCCCTGAGGGTGCTCAGCTCCCACCGTGCCCAGACAATCTGCACAGGTAGGCAGAATGACTGTCTCCTCGCTCTACCAGTCTGGCACTTGTGATGCCTGAATTCTGTGCCTACCCAGCTCCTGGGCGGTCTGTGACATGCCCCTGCATGGAGGAAAATAGAGGAAAAACAGCCTAGCCACCTAGTCTCCTCTCCAAAATGTTCCAAGTTTTCTGTCAGGAGAAGACAGGCATTAATTATTACCAGCTCTCTCCTCTGGAGCAGACGGAACAAACTGCTCTTATCTTGCAACGGTGAGTCACCCCTTTGGAGGGTGGCAAAGGGAAGATGGGGTGATGATGTAATTCCTAACTCTTTCAGGTTCCCCATCTGCCAAGGAGGAAAAAGCAGACTGTACTGCCAGGCAAAGCTTACAGACCATTTGTTCAGGAAGGTATCACGAGGGCAGTGGGCACAGATCTGGGGCTGAGCAGCCAAGAAAGTAGAAGGCAGATGGGAGAGCAGACAGACCTAGAGCTCTCCCATGAAGTACTGGGGATACAACAGCAATCTCTGCCTGTTTAGGGTAAGGTACTCAAATATCATCCCAACTCTCCTTTCTCACCAGTTTCTTTGGCTGTGGAAATGATGTAAATAAATCAGGGGCGCATCCTTCCCCGAAAATCCTTCAAGGGGCATCTTGTCTTCCAGACACAGAGAAGAAAAACCATAATTGTTTAAAAAATGAGCTTTTACTATTTTTCATAAGCTGTGTTTAAAGGCCCGAGTTCCTTGAACATCCCACTCCTATTACTGGCAGCTAAAGGCCAGTATCTGTCAAGTATGTCATGCTGTTCCCAGCAAGTTTTTCTAGATATGCACTTTTGTAGACCTGTGAAATGAGAAGACAGTCTGACCAAGGAATTCAGGGATTTCTTTGAAGTTCTTGGCACTCCTGCTCTAGCGCCCTAACTTAACTAACATCTTTGACTAGGAACATGATAGTGAAATCAGAAGAACAAAAGAAATGACTCTTCCAGCAACTTGGATTTCTCTTCCAAAATAATAAATCTGTACTTGCAACAGAACCCTCATAGTTTACACATTCAATAGATAACTGAAGTAAATAATTATTTGAACTTTTGAAAGTAATTTCTTTAAATAGTCCATCTATTTAAAGAGCCCATCTGTTATTTAAATTATCTACAACCATTTGTTATTTAAAAAAAAAAATTGAACATATGTGGCTTTAATTTTTGTTTGAGATTTAATCAACCTTCCCAACCTTGTCAAGAGTACTTTAAATAAAACTTCTTTTTGCAAATACAGATTTTAATGAAGTATTACTATCTGCCTGTATAATTCTTTTAATAATAAGAGACAGGGTTCTATGTCACGACTTCAGAAAAGCTAGACAAAAATTGGTCTAAATTACTCTTCAAAGCAGCTCTGAAATATCTTCACAATCTGCTAAGCATGTCTGAGTTCATTTCAGGAAGATGCAAAGGATATCTGTGTAGTGAAAAGAATAACGAAACTGACAGATCAAAATACAAGATGGAGAAAAAATTGTGCCTGAATGCTGTTTTTGTCCTAAGCTGTGACTCTCAACATCACTAATCAGAATAACAGGCCATTCACCGAAAACCTTTTTCCCTCACCCACATTTCAGAGCCAGACATGGGAAGCAGACAGTCCTCCTCTGGGAGACACCACAGTGCTGTAGGTGACACAACAGTACCTAATTTTATACTTCTGCTTTGTTTCCCAGGCAAAATGTCCCAGAGCTTCCCAGGCTAGGTGGTCAGCTCTTCCCACACCATGCCACCCGGCCATGCTCTGAAGTGCTTTTTGAAGCTGTATTTCATGGGGGGATCTCCAGTCCTATCACTTCTGTCCAGACTTAGGAACACATTATCCTATACAGCCTTCTGTGTCCTGCCAACCTGTTCTCTGGTGCTGGCACTTCCACTTCTCTTTCTTTCTACCTGCCTCTGCTCACATTGAAAGAGACTCTCAGATCCAAACGCTGTCACACATCCATGAGTCCAAGTGGTAGATCTGCATTCAAGACTCAGAAGACATTTTACTGGAGTGTACAGTGCTCTTAACCCTTCCCAAACTTTGTAAATGCTGGTATCAGCAGTTTTACTCTCATTCTTATCCCCTTGTATTGTTCCAGCTTTTATTACAACAGGCTTGAGGAATCCAAGTGACTCCCCTCTCCCCTTGTATATTGGGAAAAATCCTGGTAATATGTTTCATGGGATCATTTAACCAAAAGAGGTTGTGTGAACCTCTCAATACATGGGTGACTTACAGGGCTTGAGTTTCCTGTGTGCTTCTGGAGGGTTCAAACTGTTGTTTCTGATTGTTGCTGCCTTTCCTCTACTATTGCACTTCCCCAGCCATATCGAACCGTAGAGTTCTCTGCTACACAGCAAGTCAGCCTCTCGGTGGAGTTTCAAAACTGGGAGGTCTAGGTACATTTTAGAACTTTGGGTGGTAGGCACACAGTTCTACCAAAAGGCCATGCTTCACTAGTCTACCTGCTGGGACACCATTACCTAAATATATTGTACAGGGTACCGTGCATGGTAGCAATACTATACCATAAAATGCCAACCTTTAGGTATCACTCATATGGGCCCAGGAAACCTTACAAAGGACTAAGGGCAACAATCATCTTTCCAGATCTTCGAGGACACATGTCCCTCTAAAGCACCACTAGATGCCTGAATGGGACAGAAGGGACAGAACCCTATACACACAGACTCAAAGCCATGTTTCTTCAGTGAGAGGCAATTCAAGTCCCAGCCTTGAGTGCTAGAATCAAAATTAGCCAAGAATGCTCTGCTGTGGTCATTCCTCATCCACCTCATCTAGACAAGATAAAATCCTCTATTGTCTAGTTTCTATTATTAATCCATGAGAACCTCCATGTGAGCCCCTCCTGAAGAAACCTTCCTGATATCCCTGCTATCTGTTTGCACCCACTTTGGTGTGGCAGTGGTTGCAGTAGCTCCCAATTCCTGAATATTCCCTGCTGACCCACCAAGACTTCTTGGTGCTTGGCTATTCAAGCTCTATTCAAATACCATCATACTTTATGCCACTTGACTTGCCTCATTTTTTTTCTGACATATATTCAATCTGTTTTTCATCCCCTTCATTTTCTTCATTGTCAAGTTAAGTGTGCCTTTTGACCACACTGGTTACAGGCATCTCAAATAATCACTGCATTTTCTATTCTTTATATCTCATGTACCTTTGAAAGGCTGTGCTAGAACCAACTGAACAATTCCACTATCTCTGTGTCCTGTTCTGTACAGTAGCAAAAAGCAGGTGACTGTGTTAGAATAGAAGAATAGATCAGGCCCTATAGCTTACTGCCCTTCAGTAGTTCCCCAGTTTCCAACGATTCATAGACCAGACAAATCACAAATACAGCCAATGACTACTTAATAGTAGTACTACTTAACCCTCTAAAGATCTATCTTCCTTGACCTACCCAATATCCTTCTTGAAATACATTTCCTGCATTCTTGACATCCTACAGTAAGGATGTCCACACCCAACTGCAAATTAAATGGAGAACCATCTGCTTTGTTTGTGTTAGAGCTGCTAGCAAATACTTTCATATTATTACCCTGGATTCTGCACTAGAAGAGACAGTGAGCTGTCAACACCTATGCATCTTCTGTAGGCAACCATTTATTGCTTTCCCCTAGTTTCATCTAGTATTTCAACAAAATCTTAGTACAACTTTCATTTAGCTTGGGTCATCACAGTTTCTGTGGTTTTACTATTTTTCTCCACTTCTTGTCACTGTCTGTGAAGCACACTTGAAGCAGAATGCATGGAATCAAAGCAAAACTGTGAAGTTAATGCCATGGAACAGTTGTCAATAACCCAAACCCTGCTAACACACAGATATGATCTTCAGCATTAAATGCTCCATATGCAAAGAGGAGCAGAAAATATTAGAAATTTTCTTTCTGCACAGCTGTTTCAAGCTGTAGGTGGACAGTTTGCATTCTGATTCTCTAAATTCCAATCCCCTGTGACCAATGTCATCTATAGATAGTATCAAAACTGGGGCCAGACCTCATCTACTACTGAAATGGGCAGGCCTGAAGCATGGTGTGCCTGCATCCCTAAGTTTCTTATGAGGCACTAGCAAAGATGAATGGGTTTCTGCCTGTCACATAACAGACAATGTTAGTGAAACAAAGAAAATGAAAGTTGTTCATTTTCAGAACATATTCAGAAATTTTCTGAAATAGGCAGAAGGCATCAGGCTTTGAAAGCAAAGCACCTTCAGTTCCCCAGCAATTTGCCTCAAAAGGACTTGTTCAACAGGGGGCAGCCAGAACACTTTAACTATTTTCCCATGTTCTTTTCCCTACATATAAACTGGGTTTCATAAGAAAAGTGAAAGACTGTGGTGGCCACTCTCTAAACTTTTGAACTCATGTATAGGATTTAAGTTCCAGCTCCCGCCAAGACGCCAGACTAGTAATTTAAATATACTGCTTAGGAGGTTACTTAAATGACATTTCCACTGAAAAGACACCACTACACCCTCATTACAGCCATGTTCTTCAAGTTATTAATAGTTACTGAAGAGGCAGAGCATGTAGTTATGGAAAACCTTTCAAAGCTGAGGAAATAATGTCACTTTTATTCAGTGATAAAATTAATAGAATTATAAAGTTAGACTTGTGTATTATTCAGGTTATTCCTAATATAACTTGGTCATTTTTAGCCACTTGTAAAACGAGAGGACTGCAGCTTAATTGGAAAGCTTTCTCCTTCTATTTTTCTCTTTGTGTATTTGCAGTGTATGCAAATGTGCTCTACTAAACAGAGATTAAACCTACCTTTAGTCATGGCAAAATAGAAAAATATGAAACTACTACTTGCTTTAGATTTTATGTCACACTATAAAATTCCCTTCTCAGGGCCATATGGAAGAGAGTGGGAAGAAAATAATTCTTCAACGAGCAAGTTGAGAAACTTAATTGGAAATAAATCTGCTGAGATCTTCCAAGATCAGAAATATTTATTATTAAGTGGGAAAAGCAGTACAAGAAATGATACCAAGAGAAAGGAGCTTGGAGAGGGGGAAAGAAGCCCAGGGAATGGTATATGTAATTCCAAACAAGCACTCAGAGTAATGCTCAGCAACTTCAGGGGTGTTTCCCAGTTACTTTCAGGAGTGATGGTGGAAGAAGACCTGCACAAGCCAAATGTTTTTATCATTGTAGCACTCACCGATTTGTGACTCAGCAGTTAAAGTCTTCTACTCATCTGGAGGCCACCAAAGTAATACAGAAATTTATCTGATTCCTTTTGTCTCTCAGATTTGGAGAAACAGCTTCAGATATACAGAAAGAAAAATGTTTGCCTGATGCAGTAGTCTTGCAAAGCCAGAGTGGTGATTTGAGCTTGCAGGTATATTGAGGAAGCCACATGAGCCTAGCAGCTGCTAACATGCTGGGATTTGGTGTGAAGCTGTCAAAGTGCTCACCTGGAATCTTTACAGACTAACCAAATGATGATCAGCACACATTTTTCACTGTTCCTCACAGGACCAAGTAATTACTCCTCCTTTAAAGAAGGGAATTTTCTAAAGTGCATAGATCCCAAGCAGTTTCCACACTGACTGAAGCTTGCGTTAAGAGATAGAAATTGAGCCACCCTTTCTTCCCTACGGCAATTTCTTAATCTTTTCAGAAAAAATCAACCCACTAAAAGAGAAACCTAAGGTACAATTACATGGCAGATGTCCTGATTCCTTAGGCAGACAAGAATTCACCTAGCTGTCTATCTCAAGTTATTTCAGCCATGGGCAAATCCAATATATAAAATTTCTACAGGCTTCCTGAAAATAAGTAGCTTTTTAGGGAGTTGAAAATTAGAGCTCCCATTGCTGTAAAGCCAGAGGCATAATTCTAGGAATTTTTTGTCCCATGAGACGGCCCCCAGCCTGTGTTGGTTTGCCAGCCAGCCAGGACAACAGGAGCTTCCACTATCCCTGCTAGACAGAAAAGATCATTCTTGCTCTCAGTAAAAACAATAAATCACACTGGCGCAGAAGGTTAGATGCCTCTCATGTTAAAGACCTAGAAGGAAAGGAAAGATGTGTGGCTAATTAGAAAATGACGATCACAAACCTGAGCGCAATGATAGATTCTGCAATCTCTTGCTATTGACTGGTTTGGCTGCCTGTGTGAAAAACCAGCTCTGCCATGGTACAGGCTTTCTACTTAGGCCTGCCAGGTCTAAGTAGAAAGCTGGATGAAAAGGGCTGTGACAAGCCTCATATTTGCAGCTACACAGCCTTCACCCTCGGCTTGGGAGCTACATTGAGCCTTGCCTAAGCTGCTTGGCCGGTGCGCTTGTGCCCTGACCATATCTGGCTGGC
Source organism: Calcarius lapponicus (assembly GCA_039654755.1). Classification (NCBI taxonomy): domain Eukaryota; kingdom Metazoa; phylum Chordata; class Aves; order Passeriformes; family Fringillidae; genus Calcarius; species Calcarius lapponicus. Next base: position 51,629,437 of record CM077481.1, on the reverse strand, counting down.
CCTGACCATGGATCTGGCTAGACTTGAGACCTACCTAGTCCCTTTGTCTGCCCATCAATGGGCTCTTGCTGGACTCTAGCTACTGCTCTCCTTCTTCAGGTGCTCCCTTGTCAGGGAGATCCCTGCCTGCGCTGTGCTCAGCCTTAGCTCCTGGATTTCCTTCCCTTCTGAAACCATCCCACGCTTGCTGCTCTTTCAACAAGAGAGCAAGAGGCATCATGAAAATTTTCCGTTTTCACCTCATTTATAGTTTCATTTTGCCAATGAAAATAAAGGTCTTTTGAAAGGTGGAAGTGTGTCTCATATCCTGTTCACATCAGTCTCTCTGGTTTTGTCAACATTTCCCTGAAGCATTCTAGTCTTTTTGTGTTTACACAGTAGAAAATTTATTCCCTTGAAAAAACCTTAATGTCTATAGAAATACAGAATAAAATGGGGGAAATAACATTGTTTTCATGATGTTTACAGCTGAAATCACAAGCTGGGTATAAGTGGGGTTTATTGCTTAAGGATTCAGTGAGTCAAAAAAGCTGGCATATATTTAAAGGAAGAATAGTTAGGTATTTGTCTGAGACTAAATGGAAAAACTCCACCATGTTCATGGACTTTCCTGAGAAAAAAATAGCAGGAAGATGGGAGTTCTCAAGGGGAAAAAATCTGACATTTGCTCACCTTTGCTCAGCTTTGTACATGATTAGAGGCAGGCTGCTCAGCTAGGGGGGGGCCTTTATCTAAGGTAGCAGTATAAGACCTATGTTCCTACATTATTATACTTAGATTTGCAACTGAGAAATTGAATTGGTCTGCAGAGAGAAGACACATCTAGTCAAACTAAATCAATTACAGTCAAAGGAAAAACAAAACAAAGCAATTTTTTGTGCTAAATCTCTATTGCAGTGGAACAATTCTGATCAGTTTTAACAGCTTGAAGACACATCAGCAGACGGCAACCACAGCTTAGCAACTGTGATCAAAATGCTTGTCTTTCATCTTCCTCCTGAGGATAAAAAAGTATGTAAATAAGACCAAGTTATTAGTCATGGCTAAATTACATAAATTGTTTTTAGACTACCCCATTGTCCCTTCTAGGAAGAGAGTAACTCCTGTTAAACTGAAAAACCTGTAAAAGTAGTAGGAACACAATGGAAGGCAGAATATCACTCTATCACCAGTTCTCCTTGTCACTGGCAAACTGAATTGGCCATTGCTGTCCTGATATAAGCCTGAGGTTCCAATATCACTGCTCCCTGCTGTCTGTGCACCTAATATACACCTGCAATTAAAAGCAATATGAAGATTCAAAAGAATAATAGTTTAGCCTTCAAGTGTCATGTAGTGTCCCTTTTTCACAACTGAGTTTCATTTCTAATGTATCCTACTCACAGAAGCTCATGGAAAAAACACAGTGGTCACATAATTATTTGTGGTATTCCCATGTAGGTTTGTCATAACTCTCCTTAGCAGCAGGTGAAGCATTATGACAGGTCACCTACCAGGAATTCCTGAGTGGGTGCTGATCCTGGACAAGGTACCAGCTCCCAGCTGAGGGACTGAAACTAGCAGACAGTTTGCAGAGCATTCACTGAAGTCTTCCAGAGGCAGGAGCTGCTCCTCAACACTGACTCCCCCTCTGTTCTGCTAAGCATCACTCCTCTTTCTGGCCCTGCTTTAAGGTCACTTGAAAGTCAAGCTGGGAAACAGATCCCATGATGGCACCTCCTGCTCTGCCTTGTCCCTGTCCCCAAAATCTGCTCCATCTTACTGAGTCCAAACAATATTAGAAAGAATACAGCATCCAGCCTTGATTTAACTTGCTGAGTGATTTCAGTTGCCATGAAACACCATGAGGTTAGTTCCTTGGAGAAAGCAGACAAAAAACAAGATTAAGTGTTTTGAGACAGGTAGCAAGACTAAAAAACACAGTTTAAAGGTCTAAGAGTTTAATGCCTCTTATCCTCTAGGATTCCCTGTAGGGGCTCTGTCTGCTGTGATAGTGCAAAAACACCCTCAAAAAATGTGTGGTAGTAAACTAAATCAGAGTAGCAACTTCTATATCACTGAAGGACAAAGAAGAAAATTGTTCACAGTTCTCCCAAGCTGAATTAGTTACCAGTTAATAACTGACATTAAACACTTGCTGCTTATTGCATAAAAGTGTACAGAAATCCTCTCTGTTATAGGCTCAGGAACGATGCTGTGTCACGGAGAACAACTCTGATGGATGGCTCTTGTTTAGTTACCATGCAGATATATATACTTGCACAGGGAGGACAAAGGAGCAGAGCAGCAATTTCCATATGAAAACAAATTGTACTCACTTGCACCTACTAGCTGAATGACTTCACTTTCCAAATTTATCTTTTAGAAAGCAGCATGGGTATATGTGTGAGTGTGCTTGAGTGTGCATATACCAATACACACATAATGGAAAAGATGTGAGAGCACAAGATTTGGTAGGTGGCAGCACACATGCTCAGCTGACTTATCAGCATACACAAATTTTCAGAGGAAAGCTCTTTCTTTTATATACCCTGTTGTGCCAACCACTTTTGGAAAAGCCTTTTTGGTCATTTGAGATTAGCTCAATTGGTGAGTCTGGCGCTAACAATGCAAATGTTGTGGGTTAGAGCCCCATGTGGGCCATTACCTTAAGAGCTGGACTCAATGATCTTTGTGAGTCCCTTTCAACTCAAAATATTAGTGGGATATAACATTATTTTCTTACAAAAAACAAATTTTATTGATAAAAGCTCTTCTTATGAGAACTTCTTGGTGCTCTGCTGAAGGCAAGGCCATGCAGGTGGAGCCATCACTGATGCCTGCAGTTGCAACAAGCTGGCTGAATTTATTGCCAAGGGACTGTGCAGCACAGCACATTTGCTCAGGTTAGCTGTATCACTACCTCCACGACATGCAGTGGTCCTCTGGATCAATACATCCCACCCCTCGCCTCAGGTACAGTTCACCTTTCTCAAAGGTTTCCTGAATTATGGATAATGTTAGCAATCTGTTCAGCTAGTAGCTTCCTGGCAGGCTCAGACCTCTGTCACAGCACCTCACACAGTGTCCACTCCCAGTGCAGCACTGGGCCTTGCTGCAGGGTGCCATGCAGCAGCTCCTCAAGCTGGCATGTGGTCACTCATGCCTGAAGGCAAGGGCCAAATGGGCAGACATAGCCTGTTCCAGATCACTAACTCATCAAACACAATGCCTTTTGTGGGGTTTCCAACACATCACCTAATCCCTATCTTCAGATCTCCAGGTTCACCTGCCTTCCTACTCTTATATATTTCCCTACTCCCAGAGCATGACAGATGGTACCACAATTAAATTACAACACTACGTTTCTTGCTCTAATCAAGCCTACCTGTCCAATATCAAATAAAATCACATCTTTTGCTTATTAGAAATATCCTAATTTTTAGCTTCTATAGAGACATAAAGTCACTCACTTGTTCAGCTTTAAAACCTCTTAAAATGTCTTGATTTCTAATCTCAGATGAAGTCAAATCCCCAACAGGGACATACATTTTCTAGGGTTATTTTCTCTTCATAAAATAAGAGAATCTAAGATATTCTTGGTGATATCTTTTCTCTTTTCTTTTCTTTTCTTTTCTTTTCTTGTCTTTTCTTGTCTTTTCTTTTCTTTTCTTCTTTTCTTTCTTTCTCTCTTTCTTTCTTTTCTTTCTCTCTTTCTTTTTTTCTTTCTTTCTTTGAAAGGGCTGGAGCTATCAGTGGGATAGAGCTATCTGACACTAGGACTGCTCCCTATTGATCCAGTTTGCCCCTGACCTCACCCCCCCAGATTATTTTCCCTTTGTTAGCCCTTCACTACAGGTTCCAACACAGCACTGCCATATGGCCGAGGCCCCTGCAGCATTGTCAGGCAATGACACTTGGAAGCATCTTCCTGCCTGGTATATTCTCCAAGTTTCTTTCTAGTGGGACTGGGAATCTAAACAGGAACTAAACTCCTACATATAGGCCTCAGTGCTCATAGGACTTTTTCTCACTGGCCGTGTTCTCTCTTCAAACAGTAGCCTGGAGGAACATGTACTTTGCTAAACAAAAGCAGAAACAGTACAACTAAACAATCTGACTCCAGACCACAAGGGATTGTCTTTGCCAAATCAGGAAAGCACCTGCAAGTGGCCTTGACTGCAGCAGTCATGGAAGCCTTTCTAACAGGTCTTATAACACACATTTTTTTGTAATGATGAAACTATTTCTTGTGATCGTGATTGAGATCAAAAGCCAGCAGAAACACAAGCCCTAAATGATTCAGAGTGGGAAGAAAACCCAAACAAAACAAAACAGACCTAAAAGCAAAGTACTCTATCACATAAACAAAACCAACACACACACACACACACGCATACACACACACAAACACAGAAAGGACTAATTCTGTGTGCTGCAACTGCACCATGGTAGAGCTTTCACTAGATTTGGGGAAGGATTTTCTAATGGCAATAACAATGACAGTCAAACACTGCCTGCCTGATAAGGGATGATTCCCATTAGAAAAGGTAGAAAGAGAACATTAAACAAACAGCTGTCAGCACTGCTTTAGAAAGAATCAATTCTGCCTTGGAAAGCTACAGGCTAAATCAGCTCTTGTCAGAACTTATAGACCAAGTATCAGTAATCCCATCCACATGCCTTTTGACATCATAAGGTAGACCAGGAGCTGCATTTCACACTGGGATGGCTGCCTGATGAGATCTTAGTGTTTGTAAGCATGTTCTGTGTATGCACACTCAAGAGCCAAGTGCTTTCCCAGCAGACCAGCCCAGACAATAAAGCCCTGATGCAGCCTCATCTTGTGGCACTGTGGGACTACAGCTAGATTTGTGTGGCCAGCATCAAGCCAGACACTCTCAGGCTTCCCTCCACGGTGCTTGTCTTACCTCTGGGGCCTCCTGTGTCGAACTCAGGGGGCAGAGCACGTGGCTGTGGTATCTCCACTGTCAGCCCCATACCCTGCCTCTTACCATCCCATGCCTGTATCACAACATCCTCTGTCTCCATTCCCCAAGGGTTCTGCTGTCCTACTAAATATGGTTTTCTCTACACTACATCATTATGCTGGTGATTAAACCACACAAACCTAAGAAAAAGTTAAAAAAAATAGCATCTGGTAAATCAGAAAAATTTCTGTTACAGCTGAATTGAGTGAAATAAACTGCAGGCAGACCTCTTTAAGTTGAGGTGAAGTAAGCCTGACTCTAACTTACTACCAAAGGCTAGTAGCAATGGCAATACCAGATTATAGGACTACACAGTAAAGGAGTACAATATAATACCTCAATCCAGCTCTTAAATCAGAAGGTTAACACCTCTTCAATCAGAAGGTTATCTGTACCAGGATCTCATCTCCTGTGATGGCCAGAAATGGATATCTGCAGAACAGCTCAAAACCAAAGGAAATAAGAAGACACCCTTTCCCAGAATATTCTTTCCATCTCCTAAATTGTATGTGCCTGGGCTTCCAGCAAGAAAATCTACATGTCCTAAGGCAACTGGCAAGAACTTCCTCTTTCAGTAGAGGGAAGACTTTGCTAAGGAACAATCTCAAATTTAGTACTTATATTTCTTTCTGGAGCAGAAAATAATAACAGCTGGGTCACTTTCCTGTGTTAGGGAGTTCATCAAAAGAGAACCTGTTTGTAGTTCTTCTACTGCTTTTTTCTTTGTTGTTTTATATATATATATACACCTAGACAGTGCCAGGAGCAGCACACAGGCTCTTTGCTGGATTTAACCCCTGTGCAATTTGAGGACAGAGTGCTCCCAACAGGCAGCAGCACCTCAGCTGAGAAGACAAGCAGAAATAGCCAGGGCCTATATTTCACTGTCAATCTGCAGATGTTTGCAGACAGAATAACCAAAGTCTTTGAAGATCCCAAGCTGCTGAAGTCCCAATCTCCTCCTTTTTTTTCAAAGCACATTCAGTGCTTCAAAATTTGCTTTCAGAAGGAATCACTCTGTGTGACTCAAATCACAAATGAGACCTGAATGTCTCTCATTTTGTAACTTTGTTCTCAGGCAACAAATTATGTCCTGGGAGGAACACAACTTTTAGTTCTTATAAAAGCAGCTTGATACAGTCCGTGAATGAAATGGTTTATATCCAAAGGAATTTCATATATCAACCCAAGTATCAAAAATCACAACCATAGCAGGATGTTAATGCCCTCAGTATAAAAATACAATAAGGTGTGGTGGTTGTCATGGTGACTTTCCATCATATTGGGCACTTGCAGCAACTTGAGAATAATGATTCAGAAGTTGAAATGTAAGGTGCTGTTTCAGAGGAAGATATTCTTATAAACCACTTTTTCTTTGTGTTAAATAAATTCCTTTTCTTCAGATTGTCTATTTTGATTTACTATTGTGGCTTAAAGTAATAGAATGAATGTACTTGAATCCCAATCCTTTTTTTTTTTTTTTTGTAAAGAAGAAAATCCCCTCTTTATACTTCCTGCTAACAGATCTCATCTTCCTGAGTCTATGAGTTTTCATAAAGTTTGTCTCATGAAAAGACTTCAGGGACCTCTTGTATTTCTTGTCCACAACATAAAAATGTATTACATAGTTCAGTTGAAGAATACTAAAGCATAGCAAATAATAGTTTCTTTTGAAAGAATTGTCAAGATTTTTTGAGTTGGAAAATTAAGAGGGACCCAAGGGACAAACTATTCTTTCCCTTCAGAAAAAGGGATTCATGTACAGTGGTGTTAGGAATCAATCATACCAGTTTCAACTGTACTTTAAGGGGAAGCTCAGAACTAATCCAGATTTCTGTAATGATGCATCCCCTTGAAAAAATTCACAAAGTTGTTAGATGCCCTCTAAGAAATTTCACTGAAGATGTGTGTCTTTCTGTGTTACCAGAACCCTCTAAGGTGTGCCCTTGTTTCCTGACTGGACACTGCAGGATGACCAAAGCTCATGTTGCCCGAGAAGCTCCTGCCAAATGCAAGTTTGCATAGCTATGGCCATAACAGCTGCATGTTTGTCTGACATTCACCAGCATGGGTGAGGCTGCTATCAGGAACACAAATACAGCATAGAAATCTCTCACTGAATATAGGATTTAGGATCACTATTTGCGAGGTTTGGAGAAACATATTTCGCACAGGTAGCTCGGGGTACAGCTGAAGTGGGAGCTGCAAGTTGAACTCTGGTGGGAGCCCAAGGCAAGAGGCCAGGAATTGCCAACCCTTGGCACAGGGACCTGTGGCACCAGCCAGGAAACCAGACACTGATGCACTCCAGGAGCTGAGGACTCAGTTGGAATATGGCAGACTTAGACACACACAGACTGTGAGGTATAAAAGCTCAGGGTTTCCTTTGTTTGGGTCCTTCCTTGAAGGCACCAGTTTGAGCTGTGATTCTTTTGCTGCGCAAGGATTACTTTCAGAATCCAGAGGTCTGAGACTCTGCTGTGGGAAATGTAGGGTCAAGCCAGTAAGGAAACTGTGTCCAGCTGTATGAGTATGTATGAGCCACCTATCATGTCACTGGAGCCACCAATTGCTTGGTTCCAGCTCAATGACTGCTAGAGTGGTCCATGGACAGTCAGACAGGGAATTTTCTTTAAAAAGCCAGTGGTAATTTGATGCTTTATGTCCCAACAGTTCTCTATAAAAGGTAGCCTCTCCTGTGGTGTGTGGAGGGATGAGTAAGAAAAGGAGAGCCTCACCTTGTGCTGTTTCACCCAGTGCTGGGTGACCAGGGCAGAGATGAAATAAAAGATGAGATTGAGTTGTTATTCTGTTCCTGAAGACATCTTCAATACCCATGTCCTTTCTTGGCAGGGATGAACTCAGGGATATACAACAGGTTGTCAGCATGTGTGGGAGCAGCTGTTTCCCAAAATATCCCCAAACTGAAACATTCACGCTTAAGTTGCCTTGGCACTTGACTTGTCAAGATGCAATCATCCAGGGAGATTATTCAGGCTTCCCACAGAAAGGGGGAAATAAACCTACCCTGCTGCAAAGGGGAAGCTAAGGGAATCACCCTCCCACAAATAAATATCTCACAGCAGCAAGAGTCAGATAGAAGGAAATGAGGTCACCGCACAGTTTCCATACTGTTTTGAGCCCTGGCTCAGAGCACTGACTGTTTTACCGATAGCAAAGTCACAAACTGGTGTCAGGATTAAAATTATTTGGGAAGTGATTTGCCAGGTCCAGCATTTTGCTCTGGCTAGTGCCTGGAGAAGAAGCAATGGGGACACAAGCCTGCCAGGAGCCAGCCTCAGTCAGATATCACAAGACCACCGCTGCGGAAAAAAGCTTCCAATTCAGTAGGAATCACACAGTGACCAGTACTACAGAATCACAGAATCACCAAGGTTGGACGAAATCTTAAAGATTATCTGTCCATTCATCAACCTAGCACTACTATTATGATCCCAAGCCATATTCAGATGCCAGAAGTGCCACATCCAGATGCTACTTGGACACTTACAGAGAAAGAAACACCACCATCCTCCTGGGCAATCTATTCTAACACCTAATCACCCTTTCCATGAAAAAAATTCTAGCATCTAATCTGAACCTTCTCTGATGCAACTCTAGACCATTTCCTCTTGCCCTTTCACTGAAGACTTGGCAGAAGAGACTGACACCCTTGCTGCAACCTCTTTTCAGATAGTTGTAGAGAGCAGTAAACTCCCCCCTCAGCCTCCTCTAGGCTAAACACTCTCAGGTGTCTCAGCTACTCCTCATGAAATATGTTCCCTAGATTCTTTATCATCTTTGTTGCCCTTCTATGGACATACTCCAGTACCTCAATGTCCTTCTTGAAGTTCAGGGCCCAGAACTGGACACAGACTTGAGGTGTGGCCTCACCAGTGCTGAGTACAGGGGGACAATCAGTCCTGGTCCTGCTGACCACACTATTCCTGATACAGGCCAGGATGCCATTGGCCTTCTTGGCCCCCTGGGCACTCTGCTGGCTCATGTTCAGGACCTGGCAATTCACCCTGTTGAACATCATATCATTGGTCTTGGCCTAAAATCCAGCCTGTCCAGGTCCCTCTGCAGAGCCTTCTTGCCCTCCAGCAGAGCAACGCTCCCACACACCTTGGTGTCACCTGCAAACTGACTGAGGGGGCACTCGACCTCCTCATCCAGATCATCGGTAAAGATATTAAACAGGACTGGCCCCAGTACTGAGCTCCGGGCGGACACCAGTAGTGACCAGCCCTCAGCAGGATTTAGCCCCATTCCCCACCACTCTCTGGGCCTGGACTTCCAGCCAGTGTTTCACCCAGAGAGGATTGAACCCATCCAAGCCATGAAAGTCAGTTTCTCTGGGAAAATGCCGGGGGAGACAGTGTCAAAGGCTCTACCGAATTCCACACAGAGAGCATACACAGTCCTTCCCTCATCCACTAAGTGGGTCACTCCGTCATAGAAGGAGACCAGGTTGGTCGAGCAGGACCTGCCTTTCCTAAATCACACGGGCCTACTTCTCAAGCTTGTTCAGATCCCTCCAGGCAGCATTCTATTCTTTAGGATTTTCAACAACATTATTCAGTTTGGTGCTGCCAGCAAATTTGCTGAGGAGGTACTTGATTCCTTTGTCTTTGAAGATACTAAATAACACTGGTACTGGGATGGATCCCTGAGGGACCTTATATGAGGCCAGATTGTGCAGGTGTACCTTTCAAGGCCACAGAAACTAGGCACATCAGCATTTCACAGGTTATCAAAATCAATCCAGCTATCATGGGAAAGCATACTACTGAATCCTTTTCTAATTCTACAGAAGGCAAATGAGCCTTATGTCATCTTTCACCATTTACTTAGTCCTGATCACAGTATCTAAGAACTGACAAACTAACAGTCACAAGACATTGCAGAAGCAACAGAGTAGCTTGGTTCAAAGCCTACATCACAGATTAGAATTTATTTTCAGAGCCTGGAATTAAATCTGATTATGAGGTCATGTATCAAATTTTGGGCTCAAAAGAAATTGCCCATTTACTTCTTATTTTCCGCTACCATCATAAAAACTGACTGCTTTGTTCAATCAGCAAAAAGCACGCTTTCAAACACATGGATACTTAGAATCAGGAGGGTGGCCTGGGTTAATGCCTTGGACAATCACTTCAGCTTTGAGTCCCAGACTATATCAGCTTAATGTGCTTGTGAAATCACAGCCAACATCTCAATGTTTTATCTCATACAAGAAAAGTCTGTACAAGAAAGACAGGGAAAAAAGTCAGAATTATAGTGTCTACATTAGCTAGATTTTAGAACCTCAATTCACTTCTACAAATTCAAGTGCCAATTTCAGACAACTCTGAGCTCAAAGCTGTGTGAGGAAGCACAAATCTGAACAAGGCTATCACAAGGCTTTGGGATAGCCTTGTTCAGAATGTCCTCTAAACAATTACTTAGATCATCACCAAGATTCCCAATCTCCTGTGTTCAGCTTTTTTAAACTCTGCCTTCACATGTAAAATGAGAGCAAGGGATCATACAACAAAGGTTTTGATAAACTCTTTCTTGGACTTCATAAATTTTGATAACTCTTCATTATTGTAAACTACATGCAGCAGTTCTAACCATGCACCCTTAGCCTCTACAAATAAGTTTATCCTAGTTCATAAACGAGTTTCAACACACTGCTTTTTTGCTTTATCAGATAGTCTACACTAAAGAAAGAGATCTTTTTCTTCTCAAAGTCCATTTTGTCATGGCAGTTTTCATGAAACAATTTAATTCAGCTGTAGCATTGAGCTCCTGAATATCCCTTGCTTGCTGGGAATTTCCTCTTTAATGCAGGTAGTTTGACTGAAATAGTTGTTTCTGACTTCCCTGTAGGTTTAAAATACCTGTGAGTAGTAGTTTCATTACACTGCACTTAGCAGAATACACAAGAAGAAAAAAATATCTTTAATTAGACCACAATACTGCAGAAAAGGAAAGATTTTTGGGATCTTCCTTTCCTAAGTCCTTCTTCCAATTACAACAGTCATTTCAGGAGACAGAACACAACAGAGACAAAAAAGGGAGAGACAGAGAGGGGCAAGGGGTGTCAGTAAGGGGAGAAAGAGAATGGAAAGATGAAGGACCAAAGAGTCTATGATAGGCTAACAGAGGCAGACAGAAACACAGGTTAGGAAGAGTGAAAAAGTGAAGAGAGAAAGACAGGCTGTGAAGGAAGAGAAAGGCAAACAGCAGACAGAGATCCAGGCTGGAGAGAGGGTGAGACAGAAAATTAATGCGCTGCAGCAAATACTTTGGTGTTCCCTTTTTATCAAGTAATATCATCTCTGTAATTTGCCCGCATTCCTTCCCAATGCCTGAGAGTTTATTTATTATTCTAATTATTTCTCTATATTTCAGCAATTTTCTACAACACATTTTGTGTAAACCTTTTAAAGTTCAACTTATTTTTCCATAAATACTCCTGATCAGCCTTCAAACTCCATTTGTGGAGATTTATTTTTAGTCCTAGATGTAATGATCTATTTTTAGATCTCTTTCTTTTCAGAGATCAAGCATGCGTATCATCTGAAATTCTCATAAACTCTATTCACTATTTCAGTCACCCAAGAAAAAACTCAAATATTCCTATTGGGTTTTCAGGACTGATCAAAGAGGGCTGTGAACATCTACAGAGAATCAAGATTAGGTACAGAAAATTCAAGAGCACATGCCAAAATAATGAGGTTTTCATTATCACTTCACAGACAATTCATAAACTAGAGTGGGGGGAGGGAATGAGTTTAATTTATTATATAGATTTTACACTATAAATAGTTACTCATATCTGGAAAATACAGTTCTGGCAGGGAGAAATGGCAGGCAGATATTAAAGAGCATTAGAAGGAATATCAGCTCCCTCTATGGAGCATAGCAAATAATTCAGAGTAAATATTATAGAGGATGAAATTTATTTTCTTTTTCTGTTTGTAAATTTCTTTACACAGCTTATAGATAATTACAGTTAAAGTCATGTTTTGCCTATCTAGCCTAGTAATAGTGATGGCTTTTTGGCCTGAGGTTTTTCTTCTTTTTCTTTTTTCCACAGTAAACAGAGATATTGAGGAATTTGGTTGTGGTCTGTGGTTTTGGTTTTTTTTTTCAAAATATAATCTTATGATATTGTTTTAACTATTTTAGGCTGCAAAACCATATATTTGAGAAATATTTTAATCTGCCAAGGTGACTAACCTGAAGCATGTCAGGAGGGACCACAGACCTTTGAGGCAAGGGTCAAGAGCTGTCTTTGCAGACAGACTTGCCAGCCTAGTGAGAGGTGCTTTAAAGCAGCTGGGGCTAGGAGGGTTAACCTGAAGGGAACAGGGGGCACAAGGGGCTGACAAATGGGGGGACAGCAAGACAGGAGAGCTCTCAGGCATTTCCACTGTAAAAGCAGTATGACTTGTAGCGTATCACAAATGCTTTTACAATAATGCATGAAGCATGAAGCAAGGGGAATTAGAAGTCTGTGAACATAGCATGGTGCTAATAATGCTGAGGTTGTGGTTTTGATCCCTGTATGGGCCTTTCTTCCAACTAAAGAGTTGGACTTGATGATTCTTGTGGGTCCCTCCAGCTGAGAATATTCCATTCTGTGAAATCAGCAAGTGTGATACTGTAGTAGGTGTCTGCTATCACTTGATCAAGAAAAGAAGACGGCCTTATTTACTCAGCTCAAGAAAGCTTCACCATCAAAGATTCTTGATACTACTGGATGACTTAACCTCCTTGATGTATGCCTAAACAGCAATACAGCTGATGGGAAGAAACCACAATATATACAACATGTACTGAAAGCAACTTCTGATGCATGTGGCCAGTGACTTGATGGTGAAAAAATGCCCCATTCGACATTCAACCTCCAAACAAAGTTAAACAAGTTACAGGTGAGGAGTTTGAGGGCATTCTTAGACTGCAGCATACAAGGTCCTAAAAGGAATGAACAAGATAAAGAGCAGAATCACAATCCTGGACATCTGAGAATCAGAGTTTGAACTGTTCAGGGACCTGCTTGAAAGAATCCAGAAGGAAGTTGCCCTGGGAATTAAAGGAGCCTGGGAGAACTGTTTGAGAATTGCTCCCAGGAAGGCCTTTGGCCTAAAGCACATCCCAGCATCTCAGCCCTTTCTCCTCCTCTTTCTGGTATTCACACAGAAGGGGTAAGGATAGAAGCGAGTTATCTGGTCCAACCTCCCTGCTCAAGGCTCAAGCAGGGTCATCCTAGAGAACATTGCACAGGATTTCATTCAGACAGTTCTTGAATATTTCCAGCAAGGGAGACTCCACAACCTCTCTGGGAAGCCTAGTCCAATGCACGGTCACCTGCACAGTAAGGAACTCCTTCCTCATATTCAAGTGGAACTTCCTGTGCATCAGTTTCTGCCTGTTGCCTCTTGTCCTATTGCTTGGCATCTCTCAGAGGAGCCTGGCTCCACCCTCATGGTGCCCTCCCTTCAGATACTGATAGACATCTCTCAGTCATCTTTTCTGGAGGCTGAATAGGTCCAACTCCCTCAGCCTTTCCATCATAAGAGAGATGCTCCTGTCCCTTAATCATCTTTGTTGCCCTCAGCTGGACCCACTCCAGGAGTTTCATGTCTCTCTTGTCCTGAGGAACCCAAAACTGGACACAGACTGAAGATGAACATTTATTGTGCCTAAGATCTGTCTGATGACTCTGTGTCTCAGTGTAGAAATACAGATGAACAAATATAATTTTCCTTATCATTTAAGTGAAAACAAGAACAAAGAAACAAGTTTGCCTGTTGCTTCTGTACACCAATAAGCGATAAACTATTTCTTGTTCCTTGTAATATAAAATCAGAAGAAAATGTCATCTCACCCCTAAAGACCACTTACACCTGAGGTAGGAAAAAGCCTGGGGGTCAGCAACAAAATATTTTTAGATAGTGGGTTTCAGCAGCTGAGGTGTCAGTATACCACCAGCTTCAACAGTGTTAAAAGTATTCATTTCAGCTCCCTCTCAAGCAGCGAGAAACTCCTCTCTGAGGATGACTAGGTACAAGAGGAATTGTGACCAAAGAAGATACATATGCAACATGATCATGCAGAGGTGGGAATAGAAAAGCCAAAGACTATCTGGAGTTGAATTTGATCAAGAATGTGAGGGGCAACAAAATGGGATTATGCAAATATATAAATGAAAGAAAGACAATGTGGGCTTGCCACTAGATGGAGCAGAGACCACAACAAAAGGAAAACGGCAAGGTACACAAAGCCTCTCTTGCCTCAGCCTTTACTGGTAAAACCAGCATTCAGGAATCCTCAGATTTCTGAGAACAGAAAGAAAATTTGAGCAGGGAAGACTCTAGGAAACAGACAAACTGGACATGCAGTAGTCTGTGAGACTTGTCACCTTCTTCCCTGAGGGAAGCTAGAGACATTGAAATACCACTCTTTGCTGTCTCTGGAGGGCAGGTGGAACAGTTTCTGAGGATTGGCAGAGAAAAAATGTCAATCCTGTCTTCCAGAATGGAGAAAAGAATGAGTCAGAGAAGCCCAGGCCAGACCAGTTCTCCTCAGTCCGTGAAAGGTGATGGAAACCATCTCTAGACACATGAAGGATGAAAAGATAATTAGGAATAGTCAGCATTGACTTACAAAGTGGAAGACATATTTAACTAATTTGATAGGCTTCTCCAACAAGTTGAATAGCTTGGTGGATGAGAGGAGCACAGCAAATATTGTTTATCTTGTCTTATGCTGGCTGTTGACACAGTCTCCCATAACATTCTGAAGAAGACTAAACTCTGGTCAATGAGCTGGCCCAGAGGGTTGTGGACAAAGGCTATCTGGATGCTGATCACCAGTCATGTATCCTGTGGGGGTGTAAAATTGTGGGTCAATACTGTTCAATAACTTCATTACTGCTCTAGACAATTAGGAAGACTGCACCTGCATGAACTTTGCAGAGCAGACAAAAGTATGAGAAGTAGCTAATACATCAGGTGGCTTTGCTGCCATTCAGAAGGACATAGAGAAACCAGAGAAACTGGAGAGCAAAAACCTCAGGAAGCTCAGCAGAGGGAAATGTGAGGTTCTGCGTCAAACATAGAGTAACCCTGGGCACCTGAGCATGTGGAAGGAGGTGATTCTTCCAGCCCTACTTAGCACTGGTGATGCCACACCTGGAGTACTGTATCCTCTTTGGGCTGCACAGTATGAGACAGGCATCGTGGACATACTGGAAAGAGTCAAAAAAAGTTCCATTAAGGCAATTTAGGAACTGAGTCATGTGTGGGAAGTCTGAACAAACTGGGACTGTTCAGCCTGGAGAAGAGAAGGTTTGAGCAGCTTATCAATGTGAATAAATACCTCATGAGAGGACTAGAGATGACAGAGCAGAGCTCTATTCAGTGATCTGATAGGACAAAAGACAATGGACACAATTTAAAACACATTACATTCTATTGCACATAAGAGCATAATTCTTGGCTGTGAGATGGCTCAATCACTGGGACAGGTTGTCCAGAAAAGTTTGGAATCTCAGGCCCTGAAGCTCTTCAAAATCTCACTGGACACAGTCCTGGAAAACCTGCTTCACCTGACACTGCTTAGGCAGAGGTGTTGGAGTGGAAGTGATGTGTGACAGCACAACAGTTCCTTGAACTGGTGTAGACTAGAGAAAGTGCACAGAATCTGACAGCTTAGACTGTAACTTTGTACAAAGCTGTTCTCCTGCTTGGACATAACATTTTTCTCAAAGTGAAAAGGAAAGGGGATAAAATCTACTGATGGTCAAAAAATGTGTTGTTAAATACTTGCCTGCTAATGCAAGGATAAGTTGGTCTGTATACAGCATAGTGTAACTTCTGTCCTCCCCAAGGTTTGCCAAGATGTTCTGGGCAGCTCTGTAGTACATTGCTACAAATTGCCACCATTTCAATCTTTTGCTTGCTGCTGTGGATTATAAACAATGTACAGCTAGTTTAGAGGAGTCACTCCCTTTGCACACGCCCTGTTGCTCAGATCTGACCTCTCATCTTTCAGAAATGTTTTGTTCTCATTTAGCCTGCAGCAGGCGCTTGATTCCACAGTTCCCAGGTAACCAAAGAAATTTGTTTCTGACAGATTTTCTTCAATAGCTGAGAGACATCACAAGGAGCTGAAAGAGTGTGTTTGCAGAGCTTGTGAGTTAAATACGTCCTGTATTTAATGCACCTGCGAATGCAGCAAGGGCATGAAGGCAGGCAGATGAAGGTGGAGTTCACCTGGGGAAGTGTTTTCCGAATTTACTTAATGGCCACCGGGTGTCACTGCTACTCCGCCAGGGACGATTGCCTGCGCAGTAACCAGAATCGGTAATTCCAATCTGGAAATTCAGCTGTGCTCATGTTGTCACTATCAAGGAGAACAAGAAACAGGCAGTTCAGGGACTTCTGCACCTGCTGAAAGCAGATAGTGCTGCATATCGTCATGCAAAACAGCCCCCACACAGTGATAAGGCCAGAAACATTTATTGGAAAAGTATCCACTTTTCATAATATTTTTACCATCAGATTAAAATAACATGCCTCTGGACAGCCAATAAAATAAATGATTCAAGTATCAGACCATATCTTTCAAAACAAGCATTTTTTAATAGCTTATTGCAAACTACCGTGGTTCTGCTATATTTTAGAAACTTTGTTGCATCTTTTCTCTCGATCAGTGGAATAAGCCTCTTTTATTTAACCAAGCAATCTTTGCTCTTCTATTACTAAGCCTCCTTTGTTTCCACACCCTATGTATCCCACTTTTTATTTATTAATGGCTGTAAAGCCATTGCTGTGTGTGTATACATTAGCCTTACTTGCTTTAAGTTTTGATTGATAAGCCATTGAATATAAGGAAAGATACTTGGCAAACACATGATCACCAAAAGAGCTACAGGTCCCATTATTGCTATGGCAACTACACGTTTAACCTAAGGTCCAAAACTGAAACTTCCCAGACAAGAAAATAAGCCAAAAGGATCCCATCCCTGTTTTTTTCTGCCATTATCCCAACAGTTCCATCCATTTCTGGATACTTTTGTGAATGGATTCAGAATGGTCACTCAGGTTCACACAGCACATTCCCTCAAAGTCTTCACATCTGTGTCCTTGGGCTAACAATAATAAGCATTGCTGCTCTGTTTTCCAGTGTTTCATGACATACAGATTCAACATCTGTTAACAATCCTGTTAAAGCATTACTAGTAGCTTTACTCTCCTTTGCAAGCCAACAACCTAGTTTATTAATTCTGTTCAAGACCTGCCACAAGTACCAACAGAGGCAACTAAAGAACTAAAAAATCTTTTTGTAGGATTCCAGGATTTGGCCTTAGAGTACAATCAGGGCTAAATGACTCAGCATCACGTTTATTTCACCTATGTCATAGTGTCCAATTAGTTAGAGTTTCGAGACTGGGGTGAAGCATGGTTAAATGACCAAAAGTACATGGGACCTCCCACTACTTTCCCTGGAATGCCTTTCCATGCTCTGTCACCACATAAAAGAAATATGTTATCTGGCAGACTTATTGCATTGATTTTTGTGGTGACATGTGAGGGAGCAGTAAGACTACACCAGGCAGAGGCATTATGGCAAATGTCAGTGCCGCTTATATTGACTCCTGTGTTTTCTGTGTTAGCAGAATTGAGATAAAAACATCAAGGAGCTTTTATAGAGTCTAGTACATCCAGCTCTTGAGGCTGCAGGGAGAGAGCAGGGAAGTTACTTGCTTTTCTCCATCAGTATTGCCCATATACCAACCCACAGACTGGTCAGCATTAGACTGCCGTGATCCCAAATAACACAATGATCTACGCTTACCAGCAGTTGTACAATCATGTGGAACTGCTTGATTGTATAATTTGTTCAATTTGTCCTCCAGCATGATGCTAAAGCATCATGGGAAAACCTTTTTTCACTTGCTGTTTTGTTATCAAATCTGGCAATATTTAAGAAATTTAAAACAAATGTTGCTTTGTCCAATTGCTCCTAAGGTGTTATACCAAGGGGATCCCCTCTTTTTTCTTTAAGAAACATATTCTTTAAAAGGGCATGTGTTCATTCCACAACAGCTTGACCTGTGAGGAATGAGGTATACCAGTTAAGTGACATATACACCAACATATGCTGCACTATTATCAGTTTTCACTACTTTAAGGACTTTTAAAGCGGCAATAGTTCACAACATGTGCCAATGAGGCCTCTTGCCTTTTTCTCTTTATGAGTGGAGGCAACAAAAATTTGGAATATGTGTCAACTGATACATGCACATATTTTAAGGTGCTAAAAGAGGAAATGTGCGTAACATCCATCTGTCAAATTTCATTGGCACCTAATTTTTTTTTGATTTGTACTTAGTGTAGTAGGTAAAGGTGTTAAGCTAAACAATCAGGGCAACAATGAACGATTTGTTTAGCTTGAAAAAAAGTAAGATTAAATAGTTTACCTAAAGTTTTTGCATTCTGGTGATAAAAGTCACGTGACAACTTTGCTTGTGTAATTTGATTCACAACTGTTGCCATCATCACCTGAACGTCAGCAGCTGCATTGCCTTTCCCCAGAGGTCCAGGCAATGATGAGTAAGAGCTGAGATGCATAACATAAAAACAGTGAGATCTGCATCAACAAAATCAAAATAGATAACAATATAAAAACATTTATGTTATGTACTTCTTTTAGAAAGGAATATTCTATTTGGTTTAAAATATCAACTACATACAAGGAATTTGATATTAAGTGGAAGGGCTCATTTTTGAACAATCTAAAGGCCTCCACAGCAGTTGCTGAGTCAACCAGCTGTGTTGATCCTGGCTGAAAAATCACAGTTTTCCCAATTCCATGCCGAATCTTTCCAGGCAGTAACTACTTTCTGGGTTTTCTCAGAGCCATTGATAAAAAGTGTCTTTACATCAGACAGGGGCTGTGACAATGTTAAAAAATGTGGCTGTAAAGAAAGATATTTTAAAGATTGCAGAAGTTTATATTTTTAGGTAAAGAATTAAGAATGTTTCCCAAGAATTCTGTCAGGACCATCTGTAAAGATAATGATTCTTGGAACATATCCTGAAAAATATTTGCAGGCAAAGAAACATGAATGTGAAAAGGATCTTCGCTCCTTAGGGTCTGGCATCATTTTCATCCTGTGGAAATTAGTCTAACAATCATGTCAAGCAATGTAGTTACTGTTTTTGAAAATGTGTGAGGTAAAAATACCCACTCTATTATCCACAATTGTTGTGTACACACCACTGTGCAATTGCTGTATATAACTGGAATTCAGCTGGGATAAGAAAAAGCCTGAGTGGCGACTCTTGCTTGTTGTCTGGATACAAAAGAGGTCTGAGTTTCATTCAAGAGTTGCAATGCTTCATGGGCTTCTGCATCCAGCTTGCAAGGAGAGGAGATATTAAATCTGTGCCTCCCTTAAGTAAATTAAACAAGGGTGACAATTCCTCAGTAGAGATATCAAGGGTAGGTCTGAGCCAATTAATAGTTCCAAATAATTTTTGCAAATCATTTAGTGTTTTAATAGAAGTCCACAGCACAATGGGCTGAGGAAAAATTTTCTGTTCAAATAATAGAAATCCTAGGGATTTCCATGGTGGGAGAGTTTCAAACCTTGTTTGCTGCAATACAAAGACCAAATTTATCAAGAGAAAAACACAAAGGGCAAAACAATTCTGCAGTACTACATAGTGATCTGCTGCTAGCAGTGTATCATCTATGCCATCTTACAGCAAAACCTTTGAAAAGTGCTGTCACACCAGTAGTAAAGCACTTGCTACCACAAACTGAGGTATTTTAGAACTGTTTTTCGTTCTGTTTGGTAATACAATCCAGTGATACCTTTGCATCAGTTCACTGTTGTTCAAGGATGGCAATGAAAAAGCAAATGAGGTGCAGCATCAGGGTGTAATGCAATTGTGAGAAAACAGTCTTTTAAGGCAATGATTAATAATTCCCATGTTTCAGAGATCATCGCTGGATTAGCAACTCCAGGTTGCTGAATGCCCATCAGGGCTATTAGTGCACTGATAGCCATATCTTGTAAGAGTCTTCATTTTCCTGTCTTTTTTGGAATCACAAATATTGGGGTGTTCCACAGGCTTGTAGAAGGAATTATACTTGCCAGATCAAATCATTCTTTGACCAATTTTTGCGCTTGTTGCAGCGGTTCCCCTCTGAGGGGCCACTGATCCACCCACAGAAGGGTGGTAATGTTCCATGTGAGTTTAAGTCTTGGCTGCACATCAGAGGTTCCTTTTAAAAATCTCTAGTCAGTGTCAGTCCCCACTGTGATAACAGATCTCTTCCCCACAGTGTGGAGTAGTAGAAAGTACATGTGATTTGAGCTGTGCTTGTTTCCCTTCTGGCCCATATACCATGAGTTCCTTAGTGACTGCTGTGGTGTCTGCTGACCTCCGACGCCTGTGACGATCGCTGATGGCATTGACAAGGGCCAGGTAGGGGCCATTCACATTCACTGATGCTGGTCTTGTCAGCTCTGGTATCTATTAGTCCTGTAGAAGACTTGCCACCTACAACACAGGTTAGAAAAGATTGTTGCATTGGAATAAGTTTAGACTAGTAAACACGAGGAGTGCCTGTGCTCCCAAAACCTCCAGTGCCCCTGTCAGCATTGACAGATGGTTTAGATTCTGTATCTAGCAATATAGGAAGTGGGATGAGTTGAGCAATGCATGATCTTGCTGGAATAGTACAAGGTGGGTTAGGAGTCGAAGCTATGATTTTTATTTCACTCCTAGATTCAGAGCTGATGATTCCTGGTAAAATAAAAAGTCCACTTTTAGATGATGATGATCTCCCAAGTAACAATGCATGACATTTAAAAGGAAGGGGTCCATTTAAACCTGCAGGTATAAGGTTGTAAGTGAACCAATGTGTCATTTATTGTGGTTTTGGTGGAAACTGCCAAGTCCAAGCCAGCAAATTCCTGGGGTTCCCCTGATATGGCTATACCAGTGATAGCTTTTTTTGCATCTGGGGCATGGCCTGCAAGGTTTTTTATTCCTTTGCTCATTCTTTGGGCACTGCTTTCTCACATGACCTCCCTCTCCACAGTCAAAGCATTTAATTGTCTCCCAAGCCACTTGCAGCTGTTGAGCCAAACCAGCTGCCAACAAATCTGTTCTGTATTGTTCTGCACCAATATGCGCACAGGTTTTGACAAAGTCAGTAATAGTAACATCAAGTTTGTTTCTGATTGGATCAATTGACTTTGACAGCCAGTATTAGCATTTTCATAGGCTAAGGATTTCAATAAAGCTTCTGCTGTAGCTGGTAATTCAACTTGCCTGTTCACGGCTGTTTGCAAACAATCAATAAAGGTGATGTAAGCCTCTCAGAGTCCTTGCCTTATGGTGAAAAAGCCAGGCTCTGTCTTATTAATATCCAGCATGCTTCTCAGAGCTTTCAAAATCAGCCCACTCACTTGATTAAATGTTTCTGGGGGCATTCTTAATTGATCCCTTATGGATGCCTGAGGTTCTATCCCTGCCAGATGACCCCATGTTATTTCAGCATTACGAGTGCTCATATTTGCCAGTGCCTGTTCTTGACATACATCTTGGTATTCAGACCATACACAATTGAATACTGTCCTGGTGTCATAACCAATTTAAATAAAGCTTTCCAATCAGCAGGTAACATTATACAGCTTTCTGTAACAGATTCTGTAAGTACCATCATATGGGAAGATTGCAAACCTTTTCCACTCATAGAGTTTTTTAACTCCTTAGCCATATCATAAGAAATTTGTTCATTACAAGATGCTTGTTGTGATAAATTACAGGCATAGCAGTGAGCAGTTCAACATCCCCTTGATCAAGCACTTGTTTTCAGC
This sequence comes from Calcarius lapponicus, assembly GCA_039654755.1. Classification (NCBI taxonomy): domain Eukaryota; kingdom Metazoa; phylum Chordata; class Aves; order Passeriformes; family Fringillidae; genus Calcarius; species Calcarius lapponicus. The sequence goes on along the minus strand of CM077481.1, from coordinate 51,607,567 downwards.
AAGTATCTAAAAAGTGTTTTGGCTCAGAGGACAGCAAAGCTTCATTGCCAGTCCCATAGGGCAGAGGCTTTAATTGCTGTTTTAGCAGCTTTGTGTCACTAGATGGTACTGCAGCCATAGCTTTCGTTGGCCCTGGTTTTACAGTAGGCTGTAAATTACAGTCTTTTAAATTTATGAGATTGCCCTCTGGTTCCTCCACATTAATTCCCTCCTTCATTTGCAAAACTACCAGATCATCATGCGATAGTGGTGGTGTTGATTCAGAAGAAGTATCTGCCAACAGATCTACTGTGGGCTGATCAATTTCATCCAAGTCATGAAAAGACTGTAGTGCAAAATAAACAATTTGCCATGTAATAAATTTATCAGCATTAACCTCATGGTTGTCTGATTGATGAGTCTTTAAAGAATCACCCACTCGCTTCCAGTTTTCAAGGTTATATAATTCCTTTACTTCATACTACAGACAGTTAACTTTCACCCACTTAAGGAGTTGCATAAGCTTTCTTTCTTGAATTCTATAACCTTGCTTCCTTGTGATACATAATAAACAGGTTTTATGAAGGGTTTTTAATTTACTTATATTATTCCCCATCCTATATATATATCTATATATATCTTAGATAGAGAGAGAGAGAGAGAGAGAGAGAGAGAGAGAGAGAGAGAGAGAGAGTTTGGAGTTTTGTTTACTTATTTGCTTGTTTGTGTATGTTTTTTTGTTTATCTATAAAATTTAATTTTTTCCCCAAGTGCTCACAAGGCTGACCTGCAATTATTCCTTAGCCCACAACAAGAAGGACATCCTCAACAATTCTTGAAATCTACTCTTTGGTTCAGTTGGGAATACACTGGTTCAGTTGGGAATACACCGCAGGTCCAGAATAGTCTCAGAAAATTCGGGTCCCTGTTAAGTAGGCACCATTTTGCAGCACATCAGTGCACAAAGCATGGTCACCAGACAGTGATAAGGCCAGAAATATTTGTTGTAAAGCATCACTTTTTATATTTTTACCATCAGATTAAAATAACATGCCTCTAGACAGCCAATAGAATAAATAATTCAAGCATCAGAGCATTTCTTTCAGAAGTGTTTATTATAGTTTACTGCAAATTACTGAGGCTCTATCTGTTACATTTAGAAACTTTGTTACATCTTTTCCCCAGCTTCTTTTATTTAATCAAGCAGTCTTTGTTCTTTTACTAAGCCTCCTTTGTTTTCTCGCCCTACAAGATAAAAGGGCTGTGACAGCTTGATGAGAAGTGAAGGTGAATTGGAAAGGAATAAGCCTTTCCTATGAAAGAGAGCTCCTTATGAAGTAGGAATGGGCTAGAGGGATTCCCAGAGAGCACTGGATTTCAAGGTGGGGTAAATGTTAACCCTAGTTTAGAGAATGGGGGTTTCAAGGAGGTCATCAGCAGATAAGCTGGAAAGGCAGACACACAGTTTAAGAGACTGTAGCCTTGCAGTCAGCATTGCTCAGTGCTGTGGGTGTGCTTGCACCTCCCATCACAGCACAGGCTGCGCTGTCTCTCACCCAGACAGGCTGCAGCCATGCCTTTGCTCAGGCTGGCCTCTTCCTCACAGGGACACAGCCTGTCCCTCCTCCAGCCGGATCTAGACACTGCACCAGCCTGTCGTGCCCATGGAGCAAAAGGTCCAACTTGCTGCCCACAGTCCTGACATTTCAAGTGACTCTTGCTGAAGGCCTCACAAGGTGCATCTGACACTGTCAATCCACCATTCCTTGCCCATGACCTACCATCTCCTTTCAATAAATCCTTCTTTAACTGTAAAATATCCCCTCCTTATGTCAAGTATGATAACAAGGGTTCCCAGAATCATTCCATATTCTTGGGAATTAATGGGTTGCAACATTCTAGAGATGCCCATCACTCAGACGAGAGCTATGCTCTGACAAATTAGGTATAAAGGTATGCAGGGCAGCATCCTTGCAATCATAATTTTTATTTGTGCCAAGAAGATCTCAAAATGGCAATCAGTTAGAGTAAGATGGTAGAATGGTAAGATGGTGAGATTCACTTCTGTGGTGAATGACCGCAAGCCTGAACACAAGCTGGTTTTGGATTCTGTTATTTGAGAAGCTAAAGGTGGCTGGCACTGGCATGTAGATTCTCTTTTCCTGACAACAGTTTAGTTCCACCATTTGTAAACCTTATTTTGTAGACCAAAAGCCATGAGAGATCAGAGGTGACTACTGTACTAAATAACAAAACATAAGGAGGCAGAAGAACCCAAAATATAAGACTGACATTCTTGATGGAACACAGAGATCCAAATTGTCACTTAATAGGAGCCAGCCTAGCTTCAGTTTTACAAGTTTGGATCAGCTCACCCTTTCACTCCAGAGTTTTATTTACCTACAGCCTCTGTTAGTATATATTTGCTTGTATAACTGAAGTACCTTGCTAAACCCTAGAGCTTTGACAAGTACTTCCATTAGAGATAGAAGGGATGTGGGGAGGAAGGTAACTCAATTTCCAAAGGAGATGCAAAGAATACATGAAATAAGAAATGGGAGTGTTAACCAAAATTACTCACATCAGCCAACTTTTAAACCGTATCTCTCTGTTTCTTCTTGCTTCAGCTCCCCCACCTCTATACACCTCCCAAGACAGGACACCATGCACAGTTCCACCTTTCCCACAGCCTGGGCTGTGAGTCAGAATGTGTCCCTGTCTAGGGTGGATGACACTTTTGTTCCAGTTTCCTGACTCCATCAGGGAGTGTGGCTGTCAGAAGGGTGGTGACCAGAACTGCCTTGAAGCCCAGTCTAGCCATTACGTGGTTTGTTAAAGTCTATGGTCCAAGTAATGTTCAGGGCAGATCTTCAGGATAATGGGAGGATGAAGGTCTCCTGTCCAGACTGTCTCTTTCATCCACCTTTTCTACAACAGCAGGGAACCCAAGGGAGGGGGGTGGTTCTGAACTGGCCTGAGCTGTCTGGTTTCTGTACCCACTTTGTCTTGGCACACTGTTTTGTTGCACTTCCCCAGAGCTGGTGAAAGCTGAACCTGCCTGCTTCTCTTGGCTGCAGAAATAAGGATTTCTTGCTCTTTCTGGTTGCAAGCCAAATGAGACATCCCCAGACTCAGTGTGTCAAGGAAGGATTCTAACTCACAGGAACTGAGTCTGACTTTTCCTTCACTGTCTGAAGTGCCTTACACCTCTCCCAGTGTCCCACAAGCTGCTCTGTCACACCCAGGAGTCTCTTCTCGACAATTTAAAAGTTAATCTACAGACATTTCCTTTGGCTCCCCACCCCAGCTCTCTAATCCAGGTGTTGTTTAATGTTCTCAAATAGCTAACATTCAAAGGGAACAGAAACACCCTTCCCCACCTCAGAACTAAGGTACACACACAGAGTCCCCTAAAACAACAACATTCATCTGTCTGCAACTGGTTTCACATATAATGTGAATTTTTAAGAAAATGTCAAGTCCAGTTTAGAGAACAACTATGCTTTCTCAAAAAAAATTTAAAAAAAAAAAAAAAAGGAAATAAACCAGACAAGATTTGACACAGCTGACAATGAAGAGAAAGTTTCTGAGACATCAGAATTAAGTGGGCTGAATGTCCTTTTTGAGCACTCCTCAAGATTTTTTGAAAGGCTGAGGTGGGAGGAACTGCAAGTTGTCAGCTGGGCAGGAAGTCAGCTTTCCCAAAGCAAATAGAAAGTTTCAACTTTATCAAAACCAAAAAATATCTTGACTCATAGCAACAAAATGAAAAGGACAAAAACAAATTTGCAAACTGCTCCATTTTGCCAGAATTATCCCTCAAAATATTTTAAGTTCAGTTTATGCACACTTAAACAGCCTTCCTAAAGCAAGGAGCAAAGAAATCTCTGTAAATGCTCCCTCTTCTTCTAGTTTACAATACAGAGGTTTGCTGACAGCAAATCCCCAGAAGTCCAGCACTTCTCAGATTGAAACCACAACAAACTGATGAACTCCTCAACTTTAAAGGTCGTTGGCCCAGAACAGGTTCCTTCTATCCCCCTCCTGTCCCCATGGCATGGGTTCGTTTATGTGCCCATGATGATAATGTGGCCCAAATGAGCACCACTCCCTCTAAACCACACCCCAACATCAGAAAACCAAAGCCGCATTCAGGCACTTATGCAATTTCCCCATGCTTGCTAAATTGAATTAGGCTTAGATCCCCTCTGACCACCACATCCCCAGTGCCTTTCACCCATAGAGAAACTTTTTGTGGGCAGTAACCCCCATCTCTGGTGGCACCAGCAGGGTTAAAAAAGACTGACATTGGGTTCGGAGAGTGGCACAGTAAGAAACTCTCCTGTTGGAAGCATCACAGTTTTTTCCTTTCTTCTTATATGGGAATATTCAATAGTATGCAGGCTTCCACAGGTCTGCTTCCCTACGGCCACTCTCTTATTTTCATTAGATAAGGAGGGGTTGATGGCATCGATAAAGCCAAAAAATTTGCACTAGGCTCTCATAGACCAGTTGAGCCAGTTTAATTACAATGACAGCACAGTGCATGTGATACTGCCATACTCTCTGCATACACCTCATGCTTTTATCTTTGTTAAGGCATGCACAAATTACTTGAGGTATTTTCTGCAATACTGAGTACAATTTCATGCCACCTCTGGCCTAAAAAAAAACACCTCCAAATTTTAGTCACATTTCTCAAGCAAATCTATAATAGCAGAGTTGTCTGCTGAGTAGGAGAAATAAATAAACTGCAGGAAGCAAAGCAGGAATAAAGTATCACTGAAAATAAGACAAAGAAAAATAAAATCATTACCTAATTTTGAACAAATCTTCCTTTTAAATATCAGTATTTCATGATACCAGTTTATAAAAAAGTTTATAAAGGAGAACAGATGCTTTGAAAGAATCCCAGTACTCTGTGCAAAAAGAGGAATAAGATAAAATCCAATGGAAGTTCAGGGATTTCACTCTCTCAGGACCCCTCAAAAGACTTCAGGTGCTACCTACTGAGTAGGTTGAAATTGTCATGTGACAAGATAACTGTCCTTCAAAAGGTGAAATGAGCCTTGTCTCTTTTTCTCACTGGTCCATCTGGATAAAAGCTGGTGTCCTGCCCTACAAAATTCAGTTTTTCTCTGGGCCTGTTCATTCCAGATAACCAAATAGTTTCTCATGCAACTTCTGCCTTGATTAGACATATGAGAAACATGATACTTTTCTTGGAAAAAAGGAGGAAAATAAATGCTTTTTGGCCCATACACAACCAACTCAGTTTGTGTATCTGAAAATTATTTATGCCTAAGAAGGTGTAGGCTATCAGCCACCATTCCCTGCTATTCACCAAAGAACACCACCAGCAGGTTCCCAGTCAATCCCCTTGCACAGCCTGAAGTCAGATGCCTATGCTGTGATGTTATCTCTGCTGGGTTTAGTTTGATCTTCAACCTTCGGACTTTTGCAATCACTTGAAGAAGCCTGCAAGCTCTAGCTTCAACATACAGATGTCAAACATTAGAAAAAGCTCCGCTAGGGCCAAGTGTGACCATCCAGGACTCATGGTTATCAGGATCACCCTTGAAAGATGATCCCAGTGTCTCTTGAGAAGCACCACCCAGGCTCTACCAGCTTGACAGACCCATCATGCTTGCATCACTGCCACCATTGTCTAGCCTGCCTGCTTTCAACTGAACAAGATAACCAAAAACAGCCTCATTTTCTACATGAGCTGGAAATATTATGCTGTGTGCTACTGCACGATATTGTGAATGGATTTTGGCAAAAACAAAAGGAAATATTCATTGCTGTGGACACAGCATAGAAAGAAGGGAAGAAAGAAAAATCAAGCCTTGCTTGAGTGCTTCTTTCCTTACTCAAAGGACTCAGCCTTTCAGGGCTTAAAAATTAATTCTGTGCTAAGTATGTCTTGCAACATGAGACAGTTGTTGCAACCTTGCTGTTATTCTAAGTGCTGTATGATGAAGCGTTCCACTGGACCTTCTTTTCTAGGAAAGCAGATGAATTTTCAGGATACTCTACTATACTGACTCAGAGCTACAACAAAAAGAAAACCTTGGGAAATGCTTGACATTTCATATTTCATATTCATATATTCATCTCAAATTGAGATAAAAGACATCTTTTAGAAACCCAATTTGTATTTTTAGCTTCTATGAATTTTAAGCACTTTTCTACAACACTTACCCACTTACTCTTACTTCTTCAACTGAATTTGGTTAAATAAAACGGAATCACATGAAAAAACACAGGTTTTAGGATCAATTTTTATTTATATTTGGGGTTTTTTTTTTCAACTAAAACTTAGTGGATCATTTTATCTCCCTTAAAACTTTATTTCCCAGAGGGTATTACTCCAATGGAAATGTTCCATGAAGTTCTGCTCTGTGGTCTATCAATAGAAAAAAAGGCCACCAACAGAGGTATCTCATTTCCTACCTAGTGAACATGGTGACATTTTGCTGGAAACCTAGGCCACCAAACATACCAATTTGATTTACAACATAATGGATTTCTTAAGGTGCATGTGATTACAGTGGCTTCAGACCCAATCTTGGTTATTCATCGTTATAGCATCCAGTAGAACGATGACAGATTTCTGTTACAAGCTTTTGAAAGAATTTACTGCAGCACTGGAGACATTTAAAAATCTCATTTATGTTTCACTGGTCTTGTCTGCAAATTTCTCACACACACATGTTGCAAAGCATTTTGGAGGAAATCCTACTTATCTTCCTGGGAATGGCCCATTCCCACTCCCTGTAAGCTGAGTTTAAAATGAATGAGGTTGTCACTGAAGAATGTAGTAGGAATGGAAGACTGAAGCAAATACCAAAGAGCCTAATCCTTCTTCTATAACAGCACAAGTCTCTGCCTACCATCCTTACTATGTCTGCAACAACATCGTACCCGGGGGATGATAGCAGAGGAATTTCAGGAATGAGACTCAAATTAGAGGAACGGATTCCTCTCTCAGCCTGGGTGAAAATGAACGAGAGAAAGTTGACACTCTTCTGCAATTCCACTGAAGATTAATAACAAGGTCAATTCAGCTTTCTCTTCAGTGCTGGGACTGTGTCAGGGTTTGGTTGGTTTTTACCACAGCCAAACAGGAATGTCTGCCCAATACATAAAAAGGAGTGCTCCATGCAGAGTTGCTCAATTTGTGATTTATACAACCAACCTCTGAGGCACATTGCCTTCTGAGCAGATAACTCAGGCCATTCCAGGAGACTGATGTGGAGCCTCAAAGGCAGTTGTTACAGTTTGAAGACAGAGGATTCAGTTAGCTATACTGGCAAGTACTGTGGTTTTGCTTTGAGTCCCAGCTAATGCAGTAACATTATCTGACTTCTGCCTTATTAATAAAAAAATTAAGATTCTAGTCTTCAGAAGGGCAGAGAAAATCTTGAAAAATAGGGGCATACAGAAGACTGAAACACAAAAAAAGACAATAAGAAGGCAAAATACATTGATTTGTGGTTTTAAGTAAATATCAGTAGCTTTTCAATATAAAAAACTGAAAATACTTTTCAAAGCAAAGAATTTAACACTACTTCACAAAATAACTGGTGCTTTCTGAACTCTTGGAGATTGGAGAGACACAGATTTGCCCAATTTCTTTAGTAGGAACTGAAAGTTAACTTCCACCAGGAAACTGTAAGCTGACTCTCAGTTTATAGATAAAGGTCTCTAGGCTAAATTTTGCAATACCCTTTGAACAGAACATGACAATAAAGCACAGTTTAAATGCCCTTTTCAGAGTGTTTGAAAAGTTTTCCCTCTTCTGAATGACAGACTACAACAGACCCATTCACAAACTCTGAGCCATACAGTATTTGTGGCACATGCTCTCTGGGTTAATATCAGTAGAGGTTGTTCTTGAAGCATCTGTCATGCAAACCAAAACACTAAAGGATCATAAGCTACACTGAAACTCCTGAGTTAACATGCCCCAAGCCTGTCAGAAGGTAAAAAACTCTCAAGATAAGATTCCTATTAAGCTTGAAGAAATGGGAATTTGGGAGAATGCTGTTACTGACATAGTACTTCAGGTTACAAAGGTGTGCTGTTTAGCCAGCAGTTGCAGGACTGGCTTCTGAGACTGTCGCAAGACTGTGCATCTCCTGCAGAATTTCCACTGTGAGAGCAAGAAGCACTTCTTGAAGGAATACCAAGCTGCTTGCTGCACTTTTTCTTAGATATGGCAATAACTGTGGAGCTCCTTTGTGCCTTTGGCACTGCCTCCTTCATCATGCTACTCATTCCTTCAATCCACCAGACCATTCCCACTCTGGAACAATCACGATGAATCAAACCATCCTGGTCCACCTAAAAATAAAAAGCCCAGTGTTGCACACATCTATTTTCCCTCAACAATTCCTGGTTGCTAAATGTGAAATTGTAACAGCGCTTAGTCAGGATTTGCCAACAGGAAGAGGAAAGAAAGTCCCATGGGTGCATCCTTGCCCTGTAATAATGTATAATTTTTCCAAACAGTCTCAACCACTGGAATTTTCTCTGACCTCCCACTGTCTCACTTGGTAGCTTAGTGTCTTGAACAGAAAATCATATGAAATAACTGCATAGGTTTGGTTGCGTTGATAACACATGATTCTTTTCATTGTTGAGAGACAGCTTTTTATATCACATCACCACCCCTGAATTTACAGAGACTAGAACACAGTTCAACAAGACACACTTAGATTTGCCATGTCAGGCAGGATTTTAGCAGCAGTTCCCAGAAGGACCTTCTGAATGTTTTCCTTAAGCCTCATCTGAAAAGTCAAATGAAACAAAAATACCTGACTTATTTTTTCCTTTCTGAGAAAGGAAAAAAAATAGTTTGTTCAAATGCAAATCTATATGGTCTGCAAGAAAGAAGTTTTTGGTTTTCTTCCAAGATGTTATTTAAAAAATACATTTTCAGGACTCATTGCTTTAGTTCAGCTGAATATATTTAACTAACAAAAACAGAGAGCCATGCTGTGCTTTTGACTGTGCTTTGTCTCAGAAGAAAACTCTTAATGGGAATTTGCTGCTCAGCAAGACAGAAATTATTATTTGGTCCGTGAGGTGTCAGTCAACATAAAATGGAAACATCTATCAGCTTGGCTGGTATATCAAAAGAAAAATCTCTGTTGAGTTTTGAGGATGAGTAGTCATTTCACTATGAAATACTCCATTTCTAGTGAAGTCCACCAATACCAGGTCAACCGTGGTGGATTGCACACAAGTCTGCAAGCTAGAAATAAATTTCTTGCTCTGGATTCAGGACTCCGACCTGCTAATTCCCAGAAACACTATGGGAACCTCAAAGGACCTGTAGTGACTACAGTGAGAATACACGTTTGAAAAGACAGTCTGAATAAAAAAATCTCACTAATTGGCAAATCAACCATACTGGAATAGAAGAAATAGATGAAAAGAGAAAATATACGCACTGGAGTTTTAATGATATAGCCTCAGCCAGCTCTGAGTAATACCTTACCAAGATGTGATTCAGCCAATGTGGCAACAAGAAACATTCGACATTTCTGCCTTTAGACAGGACATGCCAACCTGAATTTTCTGCAGGCAGAGCCAGCCTGCTAATGCCTATGACCCTTATCTTGGCATGAGAGGAGCTGCTGTCCTCCAAAGCCTGGCACAGGTACAGGATGTGAGAGGGAAGTGCTGCCTGCAGGCTGGCACAGCTGCGGTTCTGCTGTTTGCATAACACAGGCCTGGCACTTCCTCATCTCTCTGTACAGACAGGAAGGAGAGGACAAAGAGCCAGGTTCTGGTCCAGAAATTACAGTTAAACTTTAACACAAATATTTGCACAGAAATAATGACTTATAAAGATCAGATAAATCTGTCTTGCATAGAAAATTTTCATGAGTGACTTGAGAAACACCTTTTAGTCGCCTTGTTTAAAACGGCTGGTGTTCTCAGAACTACTGCAACATGTTTATTTTTAACTAAAGGAGTTCAATAATTGACTGCTTTAAGGTGAAGGATAGCAGAGTGGAAAGATTCTTTCAGTCACCGTTCAGTCAATAGCTGAACGCTGCTCAGAGGCAGGAATGAATGAGCAAAACACAGCATTTTGGAACCCTTTCACACGCTTTCTAAACAACTGACCGTTGTCCATATGGCCTCCTGCAAATGTCCATATGTTATTTCATTCTCTTCTCTTCACCTCACATCTGGCGTATCCCTATGACAGCAGCACTAATACTGATTGCTGTCTGAGGTAGCAACAGGGCCCTGAATTTCCTGTCAGTACCCTGCACTACAGGACACCATCATCATCTTCAGAAATATGAGACCAGTGAAACCCAGACTGGAAAACAAATGTAGCTCTCCACTTACAAGCGGGATCAACTAATCAATGCAAAAAATGTAGAGATAAAGAAACATCTGAGAACATCAAGAAAAACAATTTTTTTGGAGGAGAAAACAATTTTTTGCCTTGATGTATTACAGTTTTAGCATGTGCTAAGACTACATATGTCTCCACAGGCTTGGATGGAGATTTTTGTGTGAAGCACTCTGCTTTCTTAGCAGGTGGAGTGGCAGTTCCTGTTTGCAAATCTAAGTTACTTATGAGTGCTGAATTTATCACTTACGTATAAAGTTCCATTACTGCTTTGCTCATTAACTGTCCTGGAAACAGAAGAAAGATACTGAAGAAAGAATACCAAGCCCATAAGTTCCAAGCACACATTGTTTCACACTGAAGTGCCCTCCAAGCCTTGAAGAAGTATCATTGAAGTTTTCCTGTTATACATTGCTTGCAGCCAGAGTTGGAACAAAATCTTGGACTGGCAGATGAAAGGAGCAGTGGTAAAGTGTTTGGGTTAGTTGTCTCTCAGTATGCAAGCCCCATAACAAGCTGCTTCTCTCAGCATACTAGGCTGTGAGTCTCACCATTCTGTCAGTGAACTGTACACCTGGAGTACATGATGTCTCTTCCATATCAAAGGGGTATACACAAGAGGTCCAAAGGTCCAGCACATGGATTCCAATTTCATCTTGAAGGTTAGCATTTGCTTCAGTCAGGACTGGAACATATGGGCAGGAAATGAGGATTTTTCAGCCAGGGATGCAATAGAAAAGGATCACAGAAATGCCAATCCCTGTCAGATTGACTTTTGGCTTTTTAAATGATTTCAAATCTTTTTAGGTCTTACCTTTCCCCTCACCTTCAGAGAAAATTTCTCAAATCCCAGGCCCAAGAGTTATAAATTCATTTTGACACTTTCCTAAAGTCCAAATTCAGATCAAGTACCATGGGACTAGCATTTAGAGCTCTAGCATGGACAACACCATGCACCTCTAGCTTGGCAATACCATGCACCTCTTCTTGGAAGACAACTCACCTAACCCAACCCAAATTTCTCAAATGTGAAAGACTCAGCTTGATTCAGGTAAAGCTGACTGCAGCTTCCCTTGATACATGGCTTTCTGTCCATAATCTGTCCTCTGATCTTCCGAGGAGGCCATGCTTACCTCAATGTGTCATGACACCCATTTGGGTTCAAATGCTGTCCTCATTGCAGGGAGACCCAGTGGCTGTGGTGAACTCTTCCAGGAAGACTGCATTGGCCTGCACTGATCTGTGCTCAGCCAAGAAAGAGGTACTCAATTTAAAGGGGTCTGGGCTTTCTCTACTTAAAGTCATTTCTTTCTGGCCCCTTCATTGCTGCTGTAGATGAATTCTGGACACTTGTGTACAGCTCTCAGTGCTTGCACACATAGCTTTGCCTTGACTTCTTACATCCTAGCACAGTTTACTTGGCAAGACCTGAATAAATCACACAATAAAGCTTCAGAGAGACACCCCAATGACCCACTCAAGTACCTCCCCTGCTGATTTGCACCAGCTGTAGTCCACAAAATCAGTTGTTTTGACTAGTTCAGAATATTTCGTTCTGACAGGGAAGTCCCCATCTTAAGTTATCAAACAGCATTTCTTAGACCAATCTTTTCTGCAAAAGGTTGTATTAAAGTGCCCGTGGCCTTCCTCACTGTCTCTAAGCTTAGCTGATTAAGAAATCACTGAAGGACTCCCTTGCTCTTGCAAATGTAGGCATGCAGACTCCCAAGATACAGCACAGATTTTGATAGTCTGCTTAGGTCATAGGGTCCTCACAGTCTCAGGAAATTCACTTTCCAAAAAAGAACAAAGCAGAAGTCAACTGAAGGAGAGCAGTGGAAAGTGGAGAGAGAGGAGAGAGTACCAGACACTTTATTTTTATTGTCTTATTCACTAAAAAGACAATGGAAGATCCTGATGCCACATATTTCAGATTTTTTTACTTTGATCTGCTTTTTCCTGAATGTTTGAGGCATGCTCTGTAAGCTATTTTTGACTTTTTCTTATCTGTATTTTCAAGAAGGGAAAGACTGGTCTATGCCAGGTATAATATGCCACAGATTTTAGGTAAATACTGGCAGTCTTGAGTTTTTTAGTTCTAGGTATGCCATTCTCACATATGTACTACAGCTTTCTTCCCTGACAGCAGACTTTTACCATACAGCTCATTCTCTGCTGCTCCTTCATTGAGAGAACTGTGTCTCTTGAGTTCTGCAGCTTAAACAGAGACCTAGGAAAGCCCAGTCACACACTGGAATCAAAAGCAAAAATAGACATTTTTATTCCAAACCATTAGACTGACTGCAGAACACTATGCAGCAGTTTGCTAAGCAGAGTACTCCTGTGGGACTCCCTGCTCCAGAGGGTGGAGTTGTGGCTTGGAGCGAGAACTGTACCTCTTTGTTAAAACAACCATGTGACCTAAAGGGAACAAGGAGGCAGAAGACATGCTGTTCACCATGCTCTGCCTCCTGCTGTGCCATGATGTGGCACCCCTGGAAGTCCTCTGACACAAAAGAAGAGGCAAGAGCCCACACAGGTGATGCCAAGTCCCTGTCCAGGCAGGTTTGCAGGTTTGCTAATACTTTCCCTACCTTCAGCCAGGGATGAAGTCAAGAATGATTGCATTCTTAGTTTCTCAATAGCCTCAGAAATTATGTTTCAGGACATCACTCCTGTTCCAGGAAAAAACTGGACATCACACTGTCAGCTTCTCAAAAACACTGAGGTCCACATATGAGTTGAGAAAGGTGTTGGTTGAGTTAGATCCCAGTTGGCTAGACACTGGAGGAAAAGGGAGTTCTGAATCTTATCCCCTTCCAATTTATATTCCAAGTTCCCAGTGGTGTCTTCATATACTTTAAGTGCCAAAGTACCTTTAAAAAGTTGACATTTCTCAATTAAAATCCAGCAAGCCCTGCCTGCCAAAAGTGGCCTTCAAACTAGGCTGAAAAGAATCCAGCTAGGCCTTTTACAATTTTCAGCACCTCTGACTTTCTTTATTGTACATAACTTCCTCAAACAAAATCTCTTTCAGCCTGCAATTTTGCGGTCTACTCTCTCAGAGGTGATTTGTTTTCCTGGTTTATGAAGAATTGCAGTTTGGCTTTTTGGGGGTAACTGATGTAGAACATTCAGAACAGAACATTTTCAAAAACCTTTCAGATACCTGCAAGCCAACATAGAGATAATTGCAACACATATGAAGCACTAAAACTTTCAACAGGTTTAACGCTAGAAATTTTTTGAACTTGTGCACTCCACACATGCTTTCTTGTGCTTTTGAGAAGCATGTGTGACATTTATGAAGATGGACAACCTGAAGCACTGGGAAAAGATGCTGCTTTGAAGGCTTAGAGGGGAATTTGCCTTAATATTCTCTGTGCAGAGGGTCTCTACAGCAGTGAATGTCACTGCAGAATTTGTGAAAGAGATATCACTTGTACACTACAACTTTGTTTCCTAAACTCTCCCTCCATAGTAGGTTGCTGGCCTCACCCAAACAAAGGAATCTGCTAGACTCCTCACTTGGAGTAAAAACCCAATTAAAACAAAATATAAGCTAGAATGTCCTCCAGAGCCTTCCTGTCTCTCTTTTGCTCTTGGAGTAAAAGGATAAAAGTTTATGGCATACTGACTCACAGAACTGCACTGATGCCAAAGCATTTGCTGGTAGATAGACCATCTCATAATTTGGATGAGCAAAGTGTTGAAGTAAGGAGGGATCTCCCTTACTCATCAGGTAAACTAAAATAAAAACTAGCCTCAGTATGTAAGCAGGATTTGTATTTTCTTTGCAGCAGACTGCCAGCTGCACAGCTCATTACAAATACATTTGCCAAGAACAAAAAGTCTCCTGCCCTGTCCCCTGCTCATCTCAAAGTATGAACTCACCTTCAGGGCTGCTCTCACACAGTACAATCTGTGTTGCTCCCCTTGCATTTAGCAAGAACAGTAACTTGCAAGAAGATGGCTCTTTTTGCCTTCCAAGGAAAACTTGCTTAATAAATACTCCTTTGAGTGTGGGTCTATATATTCCCTACCGTGTGATGCCCACATTTATCTTTTATATATAGGAAATCTGCATAATTCACATCTTGTTTTCCTACCCCTGGATTTTCAATGACCTGTTGCAGTTGTGAATCCAGCACATTTCAGACCCAACATATTTCAGATCCTCATTTAAACTCTCATGTCAGAATTTGACCTTTTGGTTTCAGGACAGTAAAAAATGGTCACCCAAGCAAGGATGCCCTGTCAATCATAGTTTGAACCAAGGAAAAAAAATGAATCAAACGGAAGATCTGTAATTCTTCAAGAGAAAAACCCAGCAAAATGGTATCTGCAGTAACTTTCTGTGATAATTTATCTTACAGACAGAAACAGGCAGGATGAGATTGCAGGTGATCTGGGATGGAAAACTAGTATGCCTGTAGTCAGCAGCAGTACAATCCTGAAAATTTTCTCTCATTGGTAAAAGGGTTTTTTCTTGCTACCCCAAATGCCAACTAGACTCTAAGCCTAGATTCTCAGCTGAAGGACAGCAGTTACCAATCGTGATTTCAACTCTTCTGTCAAAGTCTCCTGATGCAGACCTTTCCAAAAACATGAAGTCCCAAATCCCAAGCACTTGGCTCAGGGCCACCCAGACTGTATTTTCCACCTCTGGAGTACCGAGCAGCAAGGTTCAGATCTGTAAGGGTACTCAGGCTCCCAGACCCTTGCTACCTTGATACTTGAGGTCATATATTTTAAAGTGTCCTGTGCCACCACAAATCTAAGCACCTATCTGGTCTGACAAGGATACAAAACTGCAAAACAGTAGAATAAAAAACTGACCCAAAAAATAATCAACTGTAAAAAGTTCATTCCTGGGAAATAATTACAGGGATATCTGTAATGCATCATTTCACACCAAACAAGCCAACACCTTTAAGACAAATATGTTCTTCCTCTTCAACAGGATCCACATCCTGCTCCTGCCCATCAACAGATACAATACTGAATGGAACATGTTGGCTCGTGTAGAAGTTACTGCCAAGACACTAAGGAGTAACTACGCATTTAAACACAGGCATCTGATGTAATTTATAGACCTTTAAGCAACCCTCAGTTATCAGTACACAACCTGTAGAAACTTTTACGTCTTCAGTATTTTATGACGTCTATCACAGAATCTTAGAATAGCTGAGGTTGGAAGCAATCTCTGGAGTTCATCTGGTCCAACCACCCTGCTGAAACAAGGCCACTTCATGCTGGTTGCCAGGACTACACCCAGATGACCTCTGAAGATCCCCAAGGCAGGAGAATCCACCACCTTGATCACCCACACAGCAAAAAGTCTTACCTGATGTTCAGAGGAAATTCAAGCATTTGAGTTTGTGCCCCTTGTCTGTCACTGGGCATCACCAAAAAGAGTCTGGCTCCTTCTTCATTTTGCTCTCCTTTCAGATTTTGGAACACACTGATGAGATTTCCCCCTGAGCCTTCTCTGAGAAAGCGTACCAGCTCTCTTGGACTTTCTTCATATGAAAGATGTTCCAGGCCAATAATCATCTTTAGAGCCTTTCTGAACTCTCCCAGCAGCTCCGTATCTCTGCTGTACTCGGAAGCCCAGAGCTCACCACAGCACTCCAGGCGTGACCTTACCAGTACTGAATAGAAGAGAAATATCACTCTTTCAGCCTGCTGGTAACACTCTTCCTAATGTAGCTCAGGATACTGTTCAACTGCGTTGGCACAAGGGCATGTTGATGGCTCTTGTTCAACTTGCTGCCCACCAGGACTTTGGGTCCTTTCCCACAAAGTTGTTTTGGCCAACTGACCTCCAACAAGTACCAGTGCATCTGCCTGTTCCTCCCCAGATGCAGAATTTTGCACTTCCCTTGGCTAAACTGTATGATGTCAAAGTCCCACTAAAGAGCAGAACCACCCTCTGCTATATCAGCCACTTCTCCCAGTTTGGTGTCATCAGTGAACTCGCCGTAGGTGCACTCTGTTCCATCATCCAGATCATTAATGAAGATGTTTAAAGAGCGTTGGACCCAGGATTGACCCCTGGGGTGCGCTACCAGTTACTGGCCTCAAACTTCATGCCATTGAACACTACCCTCTGGGCCCAGCCTTCAACCAGTTTCTACCACACTGTCTGCTCATCAAACCCGTGTGACAGCAGTTTATCCATGAATTTTATGGGAGTATCCAAAGCCTTACTGAAGTCAAGGCAGGCAGTATCCAGAGCTATCCCCTCATATATCAAATGAGTAATTTCATCATTGAAGGTTATTGACTTCACTAAGCAGGACTTCCTCTTTGTATATCCATGCTGTCTAATCCAAATCACCTTCTTTCCACGAATAAACAGTTTCCAGAAAGTTGCTTCACCATCATGTCAGGAGACAGAGAGCCACAGAAAGGGTTGAAAGGGACACTAAGTATAATCTATTTCCAACCTCCTTGCCATGGGCAGGGACAATTTCCACTAGACCAGGTCGCTCAGAGCCCTATCCAGACTGGCCTGGAACATGCCCAGGGATTGGGCATCAGGAGCTTCTTTGGGCAACCTGTTCCAGTGCCTCACCACTCTGACAGTAAAGAATTTGTTCCTAACATGTAATCTAAACCCACTCTCTAACTATTCGAAGATATTCCCTCTTGTCCTGTCATTACATGTGCTTGTAAAAAGTCCCTTTCTGTCTTTCTTGTAGGCTCCCTTCAAGTGCTGTAAGGTCACAGTTGGGTTATCCCAAAGCCTTCTCTTTTCCAGGCTGAACAATCCCAGTTCTCTCAGTCTTTCCTTATAGGTGAGAGTTTCCCTCCTCCCAGTCATCTTGGTGGCCTCCTCTGGACTCACTCCAGCAGTTCCATGTCCTCCCTGTGCTGGGACACCAGAGCTGGATGCAGGGTTCCAGGTGGGCTCTCAGCAGAGCAGAGGGGCAGAATCCCCTCCCTCCCCTGCTGCCCACGCTGCTCTGGATGCAGCCCAGGACACGTTTGGCTCTCCGGGCTGGGAGTGCCCATGGCTGGGTCATGTCCAGCCTCTCACCCACCAGCACCTCCCAGTCCTTCTCACAGGGCTGCTCTCCATCTGCTCATCCCCAGCCTGTCCCCTGATACTGGGGGTTGTCCTGACCCAGGTGCAGCACCTTGAACTTGGACTTCTTAAACCTCACGAGATTCCTATACATCCACTTTTCAGCCTTGTCCAGGCTCCTCTGGATGACATCCCATCCTTTTAGGAGTGTCAACAGCACCACTCAGGTTGGTATCATCAGCAAGTTTGCTGAGGGTGCACTTCATTCTTCCTACTAATAAGTCAGGATGGGGGTGACTGACCTATTGTTGCCTGGATATGCTTTCTTGTCCTCCTTGAAGACAAGAAAGACGGGAGTGATATTCTTTTTCCTTCAGGTCTTAGGAACCTCTCTCAGTCACTGTGATCAGTCTAAGATAATTCAGAGTGGCTTCACAATTATATCTGCCAGCTCCCTCTGCACTCATGGATACATACCATCAGGGCCCACAGCCTTAGGTATTAATTTAGTTAAGTATTCCCTAATTTGAATATCTTCCAACAAAAAGAGTACTAAATCCTCCTCCCTTCAGACTTTCCCCCACTCTCACTGACATTTAAACAAATTAATTCCGACAGTGCTCGACAAGCAAGCAGTCATATTGTGGCCAAACCACTCCTTGTAAGCCATGAGGAAGCCATTGCTTACTGATTCAGACCAAGGCAGGTAAGGTACAGAGGTGTCTTCTAAGTGTTGGCAATGCATGAATGGTGTCCCCAGTCTCCTGTATCAAATTCTGAGCTCCTTGGTTTGTTAATTGGCACCAAGTGAGATAGTTTTTATTGTTGCCAAGTACTGGGAATTGAACAAATACGCTAGCATCAATAACACAATTAAACAGCAATAGAAGAATAGAAAGGGTTGTTTCTTGTGTGTGCCTGTGTTTACTCAGCATGACACTTTCCAGATAGGACTAGGACAAGGCTTATCACTAACTGAGATGACCATTCTTTAGAGAAGAGATCCATGTATGGACATGGATCACTACTGTTTTCTGATGGGAGTGTGTTTTTTCTCTTGTCTATTTGCTACTAACCAAAAACCTATATATTTTGATCCTTAGCTGTCCTCTCTTGCTACGATAATTTAAGCTGTGGAAGAAAATCTTATGTTTCCCCTGGTCTGACCAAAGACAGAGGGTGGGCAGTTGTCAGGGTTATACCAGAACAGCTGGCTAAATCTTCCCAGAGCAGCTTTCAAGCCTAGACATATTATGACACATCTCATCTCAGAGTGGGAACAGAGCACTCAGTACCTCTCACTGCTCTGTCAGGGAAGACATGACATGACAAGGCAGCTCTAAGAACACCAGCCAGAGCTTTCTCATGCACCTGACAACAGTGCATCCTTCATAAACAACCAGCTCTGTGAAGAACCAGGGTTTATTGGAAAGTGCTAAATCTTGACTGGTTCCCCTGGTATACCTCATCACAGCCCTGAGGTAGAAAGCAGGTAAGGGTATTTTCCCAACATTTGGTTAAGGGCAGAGGCTATCTAAGGACCATCCTAAGACAGGTATGTTCTGTCCAAAATAAGCAAGTGCTCTTTTCTGTCAAAAGTCAGATCTGACCTGGCCTAACAGTCCCATGGATTTGTTTCCTTAATTAAATCTCATTGATTCTGCATAATGGTCACAGGTCTCCTTAGAAAATTCTAAGATCCACATGACTTTCCTGGAGCTAATCACTCACCTTCCTCAAAATATTTGTTGCTCTCATTTCCCTTCTCGAGCACCAAAACAAGCATCAATCTAAGTAACCCAGGGATCTGAAATCTCCACAGGTATAAACTTGTAAGTAAAATGTGACCTTCTTTAAATACAGGACACCGGACAGACCTTTCTTGTTTTCTAGGTAAACACTCCATACTATCTCAAATAAATCCTTCCTTCAGCCTGCTTCCATACATACTTAGCTATATAAATCTAGTGCGTCCAGACTCCTGCTTTCAATAAAATGTAGGGATTGCAGTTTATTTCTGCCTGAACAGTCAGAAGATGACCACCATACAAATACTTCACTGCACTCCATCTGTGCAGGATCCTTCAGAGCTTGAAGCTTTTGAAATAAGAAAAGCAGGAGTTTTCCTCTAACACCACATAGCTTGTGTACTAAACCTTTACTCTGAGAACCTTGTTACATGCAGCCACATTATTGGGATACAGCAGAGGACTTAGCCAAAAACTGCTAAAGAGTAAGATCTGAATTCATTGAGTGTTGTAACAGGCTGGTGAACATGTAATAAATGTGATATTGCTACTGCTAGCAGAAATATGCCATTATACTGTGGAAGCTACTGGTTTTATTTTAATGAGTTGTGTTCAACTAAATATATTAACCATTCACCATACTGCATGTTACTAGCAATAGAAACTCTAGGGCTTTTACCACATTAACACATTGGACTTTTATGAAGTACTGGTCTTCTTGTTAAATACCAGTAAGGTCTTTACATCATCATCTGTTTGAATCTGTGTAAAATACTGGGTCTTACTAAGTCCGCAAACCTGAGGATTTTCTGCACAGATCTTTTCCATTCACCTCCCTCTTGACAGAGTCTCTGCGGTTATGGGTCCAGGATCCACATTCCACTTCTTTCAGACAGTGTGGTTAGGCACTCATGCAGTGGATGAAAAGGGCAGGGGAAGGACCCCAGCTCATCTGCCTCATCCACAGTCCCTCATGGCAGTGGCTGGCAGAAATCACCTTTATTTCTGTCATTCTGGAAGTTTAGACCTTCCCTTCTCCTTCACCAACTTTACTGTGCTAATTGTTGTACTGAATTCCTCCAGTGTTTGTGGTGACATTTTCAGCTGAGCCTGCATGAACTATGCAACAGTAGCCTGCTCTTTTCTTAGTGGATGTTCATCACATGCTTTTTTACAGGAACAGCCTGGAGGCAAATAAAGGAGAGTAGAGCAAGAAAATGTAGTAAAGCAAGGTTAATTGTTTAATCAGAGATTACTTGAAAATTTCCTTCTGTCCCTCCTTGCCCTAAGCAGAGAGAAGTAAGTATATCCTAGAAGGGGTGAGAGGACTTAACATTTAATCTCAGCTTCCTGCAACACCACCTCAGTGCTCTGAATGCCCACAAAGGAGCAGAAAAAAACTCCTACAAATCATCCATGTCCACACTTCAGCTTTCTCCATGCTAACACCTCATCATGTGGGCAGGGCATAAGTCTCCAGACTGTATAAACTGCCAAGAGATCAAGTAAACCTGTAAGATGTTGTTGAAAGCCCAGGCAATACTAGCAGGAAAAGGGCGATGCTACCTCCATTTCAATAGGAAAGGTCAGTGTAGATGTGCGGAAAACAGACATGGCTGTGTGAAATCATACGTGTATGTCTTATGTATGACTCTACTAATTTTAATATGACATACAACTTTACAAAGACAAAGCCTTTTTTATTCCCCTTTCACTATCAAGCAGCCAGACTGCTGTCAGCAACATGTCAGCTGCCCTAGCTGGCCAGCAGAAGGCAATACAAGTTCCCTGTGCAGTTCCCTCTTCCTCAGAACACCCTGTTCAATGGGGTTACTGCTATTTCCAAGTCACTGCTCTCATCAGAGCAGGGGAAGAGACGGAGAAATTTAAACTTCTGCCAAATTGATAAAAATTGACCAATATGTTATTTAAAATGCACTATTTCTTTTAATCTGTAGGCAGAGGGAACATTGGGCAACAGCATTTTACCAAGACCAAGGAGAGGTCAGAAGACAAGATAAGGCACTTGAAGGTCTGGTTCTGTGTGAGAAGGCAGGCGCTCAGTTAGGTCCAAGCAGCTTGCACAACCTCAGGTGTCTCACAAGCCTACTGAAGATTAAGGAGAACACAACCCTCTCCATTAGTCTTGTGTGCAGAGAAGGAGTGGTGGACTGCTGTGGTTTATCCCCAGTTGGCAATGAAGCACCACACAGCCGCTCATTCAGTCCACCCTCACATCAGGAAGGGACAGAGAATCAGCAGACTCAGACTTCTGATTTTACATAACAACAGTTTAATGGAGACAGAGAGAACATATTAATAATGATGGTGGTGATGATTCATAATAACAAGAACAAGAAAAAGAACAACAACGATAATAAAAGTTAGAATATTTAAAAGAGCAAGTGATGTACAAAGAAATGCTCACTGTCTCCTCACTGATTCTGCCACTGATTCTGCCACTTCCCAAGGAGCAGGCCCCAGACAGTTTTCCTCCCCAGTTCATATACTAAGCATGACATCATATGGTATGGAATATCCCTTTGGTCAGTTGGGATCAGCTTGTCTTGGCTGTGTCCTCTCCCAGCTTCTTGTGTCTTGCCAGCCTTCTCGATGGCAGGGTAGGAAAAGCTGAAAATTCTCCAACTTAGTATAAACACTACTATAAACTTAGTAACAACTGAAAATGTAAGTCTGTTATCAACATTATTCTTATACTAAATCCAGAACGCAACACTATACCACCTACTCAGACGAAAATTAACTTATCCCATCTAAAACTAGGGCACAGACATATTACAGAAATTACCTGTTGCTATTCTAAATCAAGGGATAGTGAGGGAAAACCTTGTTAAAGGTTCCCTTTATGCAGCCCCTGCCATCCCTCCCGAATAAAGCCTTACACTTATGAATTACCACACCTACACAGGTATGTCTGTAGAGGATGGCTGAGAATAAGTAATAATCTTTCAGCTGGGGAGGCCAGGACAAAGGTATATAATACTGACAGCCTCAAACACCTTGGGGATACTTTACTGCACCTCCAAAGAAGTGATTTTCTGCACACTGGGTAAAACACCAGTACAACTCACATGGCACACGGGACCAGGACAGGAGCACTTGATTGCCCCTACAAGCACTCAGGTGTGCTCATTTGTCTGAAGGAGTTGGTGAGTTTTCAGAGGAGACTCAATAAAGTCCCAGGTTGACATCCCAGGCTCTTGGGCTCCCGCTTTTGCTAAGTTTCAGGAAAAGTAAGAAGTCCTGTAGCACAACAGATACAGTTCCTGGCAAATGATAATTTCCTGCAGTGCTACAGAATACAGTACTAAAGGAAAAAAATGAGCTAAATAAATGAACTTGCATTTGTATGAAGCCAAAACAAAGGCCCATCTCTAAGGGTACTAATCATCAGGAGAGTAGGAAGTAAAGGTCCCATGCCAAACAAATGATCAGTGACATTTGAAGAAGCACGATGACAAATGTTTGCAAAAGTGGAAAAGTACAGAAAGAAAGGAATGCTGTTTGGAGAAGCCCAAGGGAATTTGAGTTTTTCTTTTTCGTAGTGTTTTCCCAGAGGAAAAAGAGCCTCAAGTTCTAAATCTAAGGCTCTCTTTTTGTCAACAATAGAAAAATTTTAGAAATCAAGTATCTCACAAAGGGAAATTTCAATACAGATTTTCTCCCACAACCAGCAAATATGTTTAAAACCTATATACCTACATATATATTTATGTGTATGCCTACACATATACATCAGTGTAATGCAGCCCTGGGGGAAGAAAATCTGTTAATTGGATGTTTCAATGCTGAGAAGAAATAAGAGCTGAAAATAGATATGTGCAGGATGAGGCTTCAGTAGAACACACGGTAACACTTTGGGTTTCAGATTAGGCTAGAGACAGAAAAAAATGCATATTTCTGAGACAAAGAAAGAAAATAGCAAAGAACTCACAATGAAAATATATAGAAAATAGAACCATACAGATCTGCACGCTGTGTAAAACGGGGGGGGGGGGGGGGGGAAATGCAATGTACAGTTCACAGTAAAGTAAGAAAATGCCTCCTTTTCCAATTCTACAAATGTCCACCTTTTTAGAGTCTTTTGTGCTGCTTTATTGCCCTTCCTTTTGTTCTGATGTTTTATTTAGTAACTTACCTTGTAGACATTTAACTTAAAATGAGTAGCTAGGAAAACATTGTGGCAACAGAATGCAAAAAGATTATAAATTGCCAATTAAAAACTGCCATGGCTATATGGGAGGAATCAAAACAGATACTAGTACAGCACATTGATGTGAATTAAAATAATATCACAGCAATATTCATGGCTACTACTGTTGAATTGTTTGTGTACAGGTGTAAATCTGGTCACAGAGAAAAAGCCAGTCAGTAAAATTTACACGTGCTGTGTGCTGACCTGCTTACTAGAGTAAAGTGCTATAAATTTATGTGTTACTTTGAACATCTGTGTTCCAGGAAAAACAAGCAGGAAATGAGAGAATGGCTGGAGACAAGCAGTTTCTCCACAAACACTTAAGGCAGACATCTCAAAAATCAAAAGACATTCACAAAAAAAATTGCAAGCACCCCAAGACGACACAGAAATTTGTGGTCACACAGGTGTCCACAGCAGCTTGGGGCTCTGCATGAGAAGGGTAACTTCAGGGCTCCCTTGGGACAGAGTGGACACATGCAGGCCCCAGGACTTCCAAGGGGGCAGAGGTACAGCTAAAAGACACAGCATGCCACAGCCTTGAAGCATTGTCTTGGGACAAGAAGAAACTGGAATCAGGCTTTTGAAGTTCCGGCTGCTGCTGTCTTCCAAACCTGTGTTTGGGAAGACTCGGTTGACAGCCTCCTTGCCTAGAGACAGCTGCAGATTCCTGTTGTTCTGACAGGATCTGGGTAGTCTTGGCGATGTTAAACACACTAGGTGTCATGGATATTAGCGGGTAATATCCACAGAGATGCTTGGCAGCAGTAAAGCTGCCTGCATTTCCTCACCGCTGAGTGCTCTGAGGGTACCTAGCCGGGGACCGGCTCCCGGAGGCACAGGGGAGCGCTAGGAGGCGATACCGGGGGATACCCAGAGTAGGACCCCGCTTCCCACGCTGCCCTGCGGGGATACCGCACGGCCTTCACGCACGCAGTGCTAAAGCCTTGGACGCCGGGACCACCCCGGAATACGGAGCAGCCTCAGCACAGCCCCTCATCCCTCGACCCTCCGGCGCCTTTCAGCGCCGCGCACACCCCTCCCGGCGGCGGGCGGAGGGCGGCGCTTGCGGGGCGGTCCCGGCCCCGGCCCCGGCCCCGGCCGCGGGTGTCTCTCGGCTCGGCAGCGGCAGAGCCGGCCCGGCAAAGCGGCGGGGACCGGCAGCCGCCATGGGGACGAACGCGCCGCCGCGCCGGGAGCCGCTGGCCCGCGGCCCCCACGTAAGTCAGGGCTGGGCGCGGGGGCCGCGGGCGGGCCGGGGGCGCTGCGGGGCCGTGCCGCGGCTGAGCCCCGCGGGGCGGCCGGGCAGGCAGCGCTCCGCCGAGCTCTGCGCCGAGCCGGCTCCCGGCACGGGGGGGATGCGCCCGGGAGGGAGCTGCCCTGCCCGCTCGGCGAGGATGTCACGGCAGGCGCCGTCTCCAGGGCCATCGCGGGACCCGCCTCTGTATCTCCGTGTCTCCAGCGGGCACACGGGATGTGGGGCCGTGCCGGCTGATGTACTGGGCGTTTAGAAGTTCTCGTGAGACCTGTGCTGAATGGTTGCCCATTTGTGCCCTTTCTCTCTGGATTCTTTTCATTACCCAGTCCATAGCAAGCTGTGGGGAGCAAGCTGTGGGGAGCCAGTGACCTTTCCCAAAGCTAGCACACTGTTCCTTGTAACTGTGACTATCTTTCTTCTATTTGGCAGATAAGAAATTAGATTCACCTACATTAGGTTCACCCACCCTGGAAGGTGGTCTCGGCAAGGGTCTAGAATAATTTTCAGTTTTATTTTGTTGATGCACCTGTGGCAATGATGAATGGCCCCAACATTCCAGGTGCTATACAAGTACAAGGAAAAAAGGCATGCACGCTCCAAGGATTCACTTTCAAGAAGGATGTGGACAGGGTTTGGGAGAAGAGACATGAATACAGGCAGGATAACAAGGGGACTTGAGCTCTCTGGGCTAATTTTTCAGGTAGGTTTTCTCAGAATGCGTTCAGCCAACAGGTGAAGTCAACGCAACACTGAGAAGGCAGAGGAGAGCTGTACAGCAGGGAGGATAGCAAGTGCAGAAAGGCTGGAAAGACAGCACTGGAGAGGGGAGGGAGTGGTCCAGAATCTTTGCTCTTTGACCAGCAGTGCCACTGCAGGAAGTAGTTCTGCTGCTGCTGTTGCCCCAGGCCGTTGACTTTGCCACCTGTAGAGCAGGTTTTGTGGCTGACTGACAGCTGGTTTTAACTACCAGGAGCTATAGCTCTCTGCATGCTTGAAGGGTGTGCATCAGAGGTGATGCCTGCCAAAATACAAAACAAAAGGTGTGTGCCTGTCATGCAAGGAAGGCCTCTCACATTTCAATCTGAATGTCCTACCATGTCAGTTATTTCTCTGAAGCTTTTCTTTACTTATCTTCCCTTTCCCCTTGTGTTCCAGCCAGCTTTGACTTCAGATCTGGCACCAGATCTCCCTGAGATCTGGAGGTGTTGAGAAATATCACCTTGGATATTCACCAGTGCAGGTATCCACCTAGGACTCAGATACAGGCTTTAAAGAAACTGATATCCAAAAAGCACTGAAAATATATCTGTTGTATTTATTTTCAAGTAAGAAATTAATTGACATTTTTTGCCATCTAGTAGCAGTGCTTTCCTATGGTGCTCTGAGTCCAAATCTGAAATCGCCATGTCAGCATATCAGATACTGAAGAGTAAACCAACTCAGAGACAAAACTGAAAATTAACAAAGCTTCCCATTCATATTAAGGAAATCAAGGGTGCTGATGGAAATTATACAATGGTTGCATATCCCCCAAGATTTTAAATGAGAATGTCAGTACACAGGAGCTATGTGGATTGTCTGACTTGGGAGCACTCTTCTACCAGAAGATTTCTCACCTCTGATATGTGTGATATGCTCTTTAAGCATATCACACTTCACAAGTCTACCTGCAGCCTGGAGATTTTTGACTAGTAAGAAGGTTGGGGGCCCCAACACTCGGGGACATGAGTCCTATCAACACTGGTTTGCCTGGGGAAGGCAGATTTTTATGGGCTATGTAAAACAGACACTAGGGCAGAGTCAAGGACACCCATAATATTTTCTGCAAATAAGCATGATTTCATGTGGTAGAAGCCAATCACAGGGATTGTTCCACTAAGTACTTAGTAGTAAGGATTGTCCTTTCCAAATTTGTGTTCAAATTTTATGCTTTTTCTTACAACTGTAATCAGATTTTAATTCTAATCAAAAGATTGAGCTGGATCATTGGATCTTTGTATGAGAAAATACAGGCATGAGAGCATGCCCCACAATGCCAGTATTTCATAACTGCCTTTCAGAGACACACACACAAGAGGGTTTCAAAAAGCACAGGAAAAGTAAGAGGGAGAGCCTTTCACAACCTGGAGTCTCATTGTCAGATACATTCAGGCTGAGTTTTTATAAATATTGCCTCAGCAGCCAGACCAGTCAGAAAGTGGTCTGCGTCCATGTGATTCTGAGTAACCTCCTAAAGCCTGGCACACAGAAAGCCTTGGGAAAAGAGGCTGCTATTCTCTTAACAGTGTATGGTCTTTCCCGGAGGGACTCGACACAGCCTAAGGACACAGGTGTCTATTAGAACATCTGTTGTAGACTTGCTCTTCCTGCAAAAATCAGGGAATATTTTAGCAGTTATATATCTCTGTAATTCTGGACAATTTTTCATTAAAACATCTGGTACTAAATCAAAGCTTTAATAAAAGAACATGGACAGCAAATCCAGCTGAGAAAATCAGACTATTCTAGAATAACGGCTGACTCAGGCGCTCTGCATGTGATTTTTTTCCCAGATCAGTATCAGAAAGCCGGAAGGAAAGAAGTAAATGGCAGTTTAGCATGTGGGGCTTTTCAGGTTTTTTTTCTAAATGTCATCCTGAATTCCAAAGATTTACTCTTCATCATCAAGATCTTGATTTACTGTCCAATCAAAGCAAATTTACTGATGGCTTGTTGGTTGAAGGCTTTAGAAACAGAAACTCTTTTTAAAATTGTGTGCTTGTTTTTAGTTTTCATTGAGTTTTATTTGTTGTTTGGAAAAAACAAACTTTTTCTGGACATTTCTGGTAATGAAAATAAGGCCTACAGATACTTCAAAAAACAAGGAGACTTTATTCTTTATTCCAGAATTAAAACCACAGATGTACTTTTGTGGAATACCTGATACCACTGTGCTTTTGACTGGCTCTTAAGCCTTCTGATGCATCTCTACAGCTTATTCAAATGGAAAATCAGAAATTGTTTCAGGGAATTATAGTAGCCATGTAATAGATTAAGATTTAAGATTCCTCTGAGAGTCACATGTTTCAAGGAGACATTTGAATAACTCACCTAATAATACCTGGTGTGTTAAAAGACAGGAGAATCTAGACTTAGTGAAGGGCAGCTACTGCTACACTTGTCCATTTTATATTGTCTCACAAAATTTCCTCATCTGTTTTAGTAAATGTAAACTGACTATCTGCTTTGTACTGTAACTTTACAATCTCATTTTCTTCTTTCATCATATTTTTGTCTTAGTTAATAGCCAAAATCCACAAACTACACATGAAAGAAATTATTTTAATATGGCATAAAGGGTGGAAATACATGTTTACTATTATAATTATTTAATCCTGATCATGGATCACTTCTTAATGGATTTTTTGTAATTATGTAGTAGAATTAGTACTCCTTAAAATTAGAAATTAGCAATTACCAGAGAAGACATAATAATTCAAATATTTGTAATCTAATAGTCACATTGAAAAACACAGTTGCATGCAAGTGGGATGCCAAAGAGCCTCAAAAGGATTAGGAGAGATGAAAAAAAAGAACATACCAGTTAGACAGGAACAGCAAAGAGGAATCTCTAGACCAGTGTGCAACACAGCAGGTATTTATTAATAGTGAGAAGTGGACAGAGTTTGATTCCTCCTTTCTGCCAGACTTTTAACTTTCTTTTCAGCACTTCATGTCAATTTGAAGTGAAAAAAGTAGGCAGTCCTAATGTCACAACTGGGAAAGCTTAACAGAACTTTCTTTCCAGACTTTCACAAATGAGAGGCATTTGCATCGTTGGCTGTTGCAGAGTTGGGTCTTTTTTCTTCATGGTTTCCTCGCCAGGTATTTGTATATGTATATCTGAGGTGGAAATTGGGATCTTGTATTTGGCAAAATTACCCACCGTCTTACCTAGTGATGAGATAAGCTTCCAATTAAGTTCATTCTGCACTGGATCACATCCAGATACTCTTGAGTATGTACAGCAACTCTACTCATTCCATTTTGAACATACCCCAAGTTGTTTTAAGTGAACCACATTGTCTACTGATCAAGGAGTGTAGATGCACAGCACAGTAAGAGGAAGAATTGCACCACAAGAACCACCCCAGCCTAGGTTGCCATCATTGTTCAAGACCAACTGGTTGGGTATGTTGAACTGCATCAGATTTCCCAGTGGATGTCTGATGTGTGTCAAAAAATCATCAGCAGCAATCATTCCAGCAGGACTGAACAAGAAGTGGAGCTTCAGAAGAAACAGACAAGCCATAACCTTAACAGCATTGGTTACGAGTGAAGAAAACAGACCCATTTGAAGAATTAAACTGATCACATAAGCAGAGTTAGTCACATGTTGACAGCAGAAAGTGGGTCAGTTCCACTATTTTTAGATAGAGTGGGAAGGAAAAGTTTTGTGGTGGGTTTTTTTAGCAGAAATTAAGATAAAGGCTCAAGACATTGAATGA
The DNA here is from genome assembly GCA_039654755.1 of Calcarius lapponicus. Lineage (NCBI taxonomy): Eukaryota > Metazoa > Chordata > Aves > Passeriformes > Fringillidae > Calcarius > Calcarius lapponicus. The sequence continues at coordinate 51,578,465 of CM077481.1, read as the reverse complement.
ACTGGGAAAAATACCCCAACTGTTGAGTTTTCAATACTCTTTCCACTGCTTTACATGGGTTTCACATGGATATTATCCTAGCCTTCACACACACACCTGATCAAGGAATTCTCTACCAAGAGGTTACTTTTTATGCCATGTACCTATCACATTCTACAACTCTAGCTAGTTACAATAAACTTTACTCACATTTTATAGCATATATGCAAATGCCATTGTTTTTTAACACACCAGACACCAGAATATGCCATATTTCCAATAAGGAAGAAAAAGGTACTGTAATCTATTACAGAACATTGGAAACTCTTAGGGAAAAAGTATAGAATGTTTTTTACCTAATTCCTAATTACATCAATGATATTCACAATTCTGCTTCTTACTTGGGTTTTTGAAGCACCTAATTTTAACATCGACTCACAGAATATTTAGATTGGAAAAGAACCTTAAGGTCATCAAGTCCAACCATTAATACAGCACTGCCAAATCTAACATTAAATCATGTTCCTAAGTGCCACATCTATGTGCCTTTTACATAATTCTAGGGATGATAACTCCAGTACTTCCTTGGGCAGTTGCTTATAGTGTTTGATAACCCTTTCAGTGAATAAATATTTCTGAATATCCAAGAACAAACCTCCACTGGCACACCCTGAGGTCATTTCCTCTTGTCTGTCACTTGTTACTTGGGAAAAGAAACTGATCCCCACCTTGCTACTCATAAAATAGCTCCCTGCACCAGCTTAATTGATTTCTTTGGACAGTATCTTTCCAGAGACAAAGAACAAATTTTCATATAGTTATTGATTTCTTCTCCCTTAGCTGGGAATTCTGTGTCTTACAATGTTAGGTACATGTAGATGCCCACTTTGTGTTCACATGAGACACTGAGCAAAGATCTGAGTAAGAGATCTGTGTTGTGATGAGAAGAAAATAAATCTCCAAATTTCCCTTTTCATAGCATCTATGGCATTGTCTTATCCCTGATCTCTTCCCCTTGTCTGGAACATCAGATATGGACTGTGATGTGGTTGCCCACAACTGCTATTAACTGCACACCTCACCTGGTAGTTTTAACCAGGAAGAACAAACAGGAAAATGCAGGAAGGTAAAATTTGTTAGGCTTTCCCTACTGTGTGTAAACTGTTTATATTCTCCTTATATCATGTAGTGCACAGTACTTGGTCTCTTCCTGCAAGGGATATTTATAATGGAGTGCATTCACAGTAGCTGAACACAACTATGCCAGAATCTTCAGAGGTTATCAGTTTGGCTGTGTCAGAAGGGCCTGCTTTTCTGAAAGCCCTGATCTTTAAAATTCAAGTTGCTTTCAGGTGTTTGAGGCTGGACAGTACAGAATTGATATGTTCAGCTGCTTTTGAAAACCTTAGTGGAAGTTTTCTTACTCTCAGCATGTGTCTTTGACATAAATAAAATAGATGTAAATGAAAAATTAAGGAGAAGTAATAAAGATTTACATCATGTAGATGTCGAAAAGTCATAAAGCTCTGCTTTCAGGAGGGAATAAACAACACACAGTGCTTAGCACCAGTGCAGAAGATCAGAGTGCTACTGATTCTATCTGTCCACACTATCCATCTCCTGGCCACCATCTTGCACTGACCATCCCAGTTAAGCACCTTTCACCTTTTGCAGGATGGGTTTCCAGCAAATCCAAACCAGCTGCAAACCAAACCCACTCTTCTGTTCAGATCTTAAGCAACATGGCCTCTCCCAAAATTAGTAAGCTCCTCATCTCCAACATTTCCTAACATTTTGACACTAATGGCCATTTAGTCTCTGTGTAGCCTTTACTATTCCTGCAAAGCTTTCTGATGAGGGAAGTGCCAATGGATTTTCTGGATACTGAGACCCTACTCCTCTAATGAACCCCTTCACAGCCACAGGCCTTGTCAAGGCCCTCTTCACAGTGTCATTGGAGATTTTGAGCAGCAAAGCATAAAACTAACTGCAGCAGGCAGATTATGGGCTGAGGTTTCTCCTCCCATCTCATCTCATCTCTCTGCACAGCATTTGTCTCTCTGCTGAGAAGCCTTGAGGCAGGGCTCACTCACTAACAAGAAAAATTTAATTTTGTTTATGTAATATGTGAGGTCTGTGAGAAATAACCAAAAGGAACATAAACTTTCTTGTTTCTTCTGCACCTTTTACTGCAACATGCTGAAACACCATTAGAACATTTACAGCAAAATCACATGAAGAGACGCACTGATGGTGTTGTAAGAGTAATCAACTCTCAATGTGGCTGCTTCTAGCTGTGTTAGTACTAGTATATACCAGAGTCTGCCCATATGTTCACACTTCCATACACTCATGCTCAAATATGATTCAGGCTCTTCTTCAGTGTTCAGTGAAACCCAACATAGATATGCTGGCAAGCTTATCATAAGCTGAAAGCATTTAGAGGAGACAATTCAAATTTATTTAATATGGCATTTCGAGAATGTACATGGGTTTTTAAGCAATGGGCATAAAGTAAATCTAGCAATGCAGAGAACAATGAAAATAATTTAAATTGGATGTGTATTGAACCTAAGGTGCCTATCAGTTGCTATTACTGCATATGTTCAGTATTGCAAGTAAAAATGCCTTGTAACTTCAGAAGTGGGTGTGCTGCAATATTCTCAAAGCACTGAGTCTTTGCAGAGCTATGACTCATTGAACCACAGCTGTCTGAGGACTTTCTGAATGTCACCATAGGATAAGATCCTTTCTACCTCTCTTGGGAAACAGTCAGATCATCACTTTAAATTCCCAAGGGCAAGTCATTAAGAGTTTTTACTTTAATAATCACTCTTGAAGATATTTTTTTCTTTTAGCTGAAAACTTCAGTAATTGTTTCTTAAAGTCTTTTTAAACAAATATTTGTAACTGCTAGGAAAGTCAACCTTTTTCTCCCTGGTAAAGGCCAGAAATGCAACTATCTCATTCCTTGCACCTACTTTCTCCTAGGTATGTCAGACAGGAGTCACGGCTAATTTTTCTAAGAATTAAAGGGCAAAACTAGAAGGGATTTCAGACCCCTTAGGTATTATATGGATGAACAAAGATACAATCTGGACCGAAAAACTGTGGCAAAGTTTGGGTATCAAATAGCTGAATGTTGTACAGGCTTGCTCTGATGTATGGCCCTACCACACTAGACTCAGGTTTCACCCACACAAATGTGAAATCAGAGAAATAAAAATGGGCAAAGAATTGCCCTTTAACCAGGACTGTGTGACACCATTTCAGTTATTGAAATGTTTTAGGTAGTTGTTTTCATAGCAGAATATAGTGGGCACAGGTTGCTGATGTTACACATGGTGCCTCAGGTATTGAGCTACGATCCAAGTCATAGTCACTTCACTAATGTGAGACGACCTCAAAACGCCTCCAGCCTGAGAAAACAAACCACATCTCTTTTACAGTCAACTGGAACACAGATGACAGCAACACCTGGTAGCTGGTTTAACAGCTTTTTTGATTGTGCTGCATGCCAATGAAGTTGTCATTTGGCGATGCCCTGGGCTGAATTGATGCCGAAATTATAAAATCCTGCATCACACTCAGGCACTCTTCATGAGCCACTGGCAGGTGCTCTGACTGGAGGGCTGCAGTTCCTCACAGCCTGCACCATCAGGCTACTGCTGTATTCTTCCATACACCCCTGTAGGCTGTTTGTCCTATCCTAACTGTGCATCTCCTACAGCACCCCCACAGCCCCTAGGTCCCTGACAGCCCTCACTTTAAAAGCTCTTAAGATGATGGCGGTCGCCACTGAAGCTGAGAGATCATCCAGCAGTTTTAACTAGCTACCTCAGATGTGTATATATGGAGTATTCCATATATAAACCGCCTCTGAGGTGGGACAGTATCTTCTATAAGAAGACATGTATCTTCTTATAGACGATATGGCTCCTTTTTAGGAGGAATTTCTTCACGGAAAGTTCGATTACATATTGGAACGGGCTGCCATTGCAATGGAGTCACCGTCCCTAAGGAAAGGCTGGATGTGGCACTCACTGCCACGGTCTGGTTGACAGGGACGTGTTGGGTCCTAAGTTGGACTCGGCGACCTCAGAGGTCTTTCCAAGCTAATTGGTTCTGTGATTTTGTGATGGCAAACCCGCACGCGGCCCTACGGGCGCGCCGGGAGCTGCCCCGGCCTCGGGCCGGCGGGGCGCGGCGGGGCAGACCGCTCCTCTGCGCTCACTTCCTGCGGGCGGGGCTTGCTGCCTGCGGATGCGAGCGGTCCTGGCGCCGGCAAGGTGACTGCGGGGCGGCCGCGCAGAGCCGGGCCGGGCCGGGCCGGGCCGGGCTCTCCGCCGCCGATGTGCGGGGAGGCGGCAGCGGCGGCAGGGCAGGGGGGGGCGGGGGCGGGAGCGCGGCTGTGCCTGGGGGCGGGCCGGGGCCCGTCCCCGCGGGATGCGGGTATCCAGAGCCCTGGAGATGCGGGCACGGGTCCCCGGGAAAAGCGGGATCCAGAGCCCCCGCAGGGGAAAGGTGCGCACGGGGACACTGTCCAGAGGAGCAGAGAGAGCGGCGGGCCGCAGGCGTGGCTTGTCCCGGGATGTGCGGAAGCGGGGGAGTACCAGGGCAGCCTTGTGTAACAAGTGAATGGCCTGAAGTGTCAGGGCAGGTTTCGACTGGGTATTCGAAAAAGGTACTTCGCCCAGAGGGTGGCTGGGACGGACTCCCTATGGAAGTGGTCACAGCACCAGCCTGACGCTGTTCAGGAGGCGTTTGGACCGTGCTCTCGGGCACATGGATGCTTGGGGTGTCCTGTGCAGGAATAAGAGTTGGACTCAATGATCTTTGTGGTCCCCTTCCAGCTCAGCGTTGGAGTGATCATATTCTGTGATTCTTGGTGTGTCAATATTTGGAGAAGTACAGGGATTGATCCCTTGCACCAGGGAGAGGCCTGGTGGAGACATCAGCCACATCCATGGGGGGAATGGTGGGGGGCGTTTTTTGCCCTAAAACATGTGCAGGGTGATGGATGCTTTTCCACCCTCACAGAGGCGTTTGAGGATGTCATTTGATGTTTGGTCACCTGCAGTGGGCTCTAGGAAGAGGCCCTGGGTGTGTGTGCACGCAGGCGATGTAGAACTGAGAGCTCAGCGGATGGGTGGAGAAGGGTGGTGGGAATACACATACTGGTACAGGGTGTGGGAAGAGCTCAGGCTACAATAACCTGTATGCCACACAGCAGAGCAGTTGGGAAGATGAAGTTGCCTTCAACACATGGGGGCATACACAGAGTGTAGAGACAGGGTCTTTGATTTTATAGCCCAGTGTTTCAGAGGTGTGAATGTAGAATACGGAGTATAGAGGTGGTGTCATTTGTTTGTGAAACAGTGATTGAGGGGTGTCTCATGCTCTGGGGACTGCTAACAGAAATAGTAGCTGCTTGGCTGCTGTAAGTCTGGCCCAGAATTTCCCAGTCTCAAAAAGTCCTTGAATCTGTAATAATCAAAAAGCTTTAGGATGGAGTATAGAAGAGCAGTAGACTAAAGCACATGGAGATTAAGTATTTCAAGTAGTCCTTCTTGGAAGACTGTTTTATTTCTTTACCCTTCTGCTAAAGATTGCTAGTCCCTGCAAGGTGGAAGAGATAGACCTTGGAACAGGAGGATCCCCCAGCTAGAGTTCTGTGTAGATCAAGCTCAATATATTGTCAAACATCTAGAAACTAAGAGGCAAATATCAATGATTCATTATTTCTTGTAATTTTGGTGAACAGTCCTGAAAAGAGATGGCTTGCCTGCAAAAACTGATAATAAATTCTAAGACCACAGTGGTAACAAAATTTTGTAACTGGGGCATCACAGCTATGCTTGAAGGAATTTGCTGTTAATGGCTGAAGGGACTTCGCCATTGCTTTTTGACAGTGAATACTGTCTGAAAATGCAGAATTATTTTTGCATCTAGGCTCAGAAAAGTTTGGAGTCAAGATAGAATAATGTCTGTTATTAAACTGTGATGTAGCAATACATCAGATGTTTCTTTAAGAAACATCTATGTTATCCTAGAAAACAATAAACCAATTTAATTAGTGGCAAATTTCCACATGCAGTTGATAATTATACTGCATTGTTACCTACCTTATGCTAGGGTAAATATTTTGGTTCTTCACATAAGCAGGTGTTTAAAATCGACAGCAGTAGAAAACCTGTCTGCATGCACCGAGGCCAGTGTGTGGCTCACTTAAAAGCTTTTTGAAACTACTGTGTTACAGAGTTTTAAGGCAGTACTGGAAATAATTCTGCTTTGAAATATAACGCTAACAGAAGTTGAAATGGACAAATACGAGGAATTGCCTTTGATTCTAGTCAATTCAGACAGATTTGGAGTGTTTCCACATCTACGTCTAAAATTGTTTCAAAAGATCATTATTACAGCCATATACTAACTGTAATTAAATGTGATCTTCATGGCTGGAAAGATAAGTGGGCTAGTGATTCAGTTCTGTTGGATCTGTGAAAAAAATGGTGAAAAAAGAGATTTTATTTTTTCTCAACTTATAGCCCTTCTGTTTTAGGAGATGGTATGTTCTGTGTCTGGATGGAAGGTTTTTAGAATTTTAGACAATGCTTGAAGATACAAGGAGAACAGAAAACTACTCTGCTTCTTAAAAGACTGTTTTGCATAAATGAAGGGAAACTGCTTTGTCAGAGGGGTCATGGTGGTCTTAGCTCAGACAGGTAACTTGGAGTTAGCAGACTTCGGTTTAATTTGTTTTTTCACTTCCTTATTTTGCAGGTTTTTATTTGGCTTCTTGTTTTATATAGTATAGAATATGTATGCAGCAGTGGCCCACTTGAAGAGTTTTGTGAGAGGTTTGCCTCTAGTTATACTAATATTGTTCATGCCGTTTCAAAGACAAGCTTATAGGTGTGTCAAAAGTGGCATTCACATCTTGATCACCATTTTATTTGGATTAGTGGCTGGTTTTACAGAAATAATGACAGGACGTCGTGCTCAGAACCACCTCCGAAGAGAGGTTGTTTTAGAAATTAGGAAAAACAGTGGGGCGTGTTAGATCTGAGTCTGGCTGGTGTCACTGCTAGTGATAGTCACTGACAGTTTTCTCTGATAGTTTTCAGTGATAGTTTTGCAGAGCCGTAATGGATTGCAAGTAGACTAAAGCTACCTCGTACCTCTGACAACTTGGTAGATTCCTGATCACCCTAATGTTGCTCTTACACCAAAGCATTGTTTAGTCATGTGTGATGAAACCTAAACTAATGTCTTAAAAATAGGAAAATCTTGAAATGTTAATGAATTTTTAAGTTTCATGATAGTGTGATGTCACGGTAGCCTTTCTTTTAGAATGTTACTGAAAAAATCTGGATGCAGTCTAAAAGGAGCATGGAATTGTTCCTGTTAATGCTTTTCTAGCTGGCAAAATCAGTAGAGAGACTGATGCTGCTTTGAGTCAAGGATAATCAAGCCTTGTCCATTAATCCAGAAGAAGTTGCATCTGCAGAGTGGAGCAAAAATCTGACATAACATCAGATTTATACCAAAAGGATGGTGCTTACTTAAACTCCTGCTAACACCTTAGTAATTTCTGTTTGGGAGGAGAGGAAATTTGGGTTATTTTGATGTTTTGTATTATTGATTTTCCTAATGTACTTTGGC